>JAKUCV010005864.1:81566-176487 GCA_028386065.3 Turnera subulata | reverse complement strand
TTTATCCTGGTTCACACACACTCTACTAGTGTGGCTAATCCAGCCCTTCAAGTCTCACTTGAAGATTTCACTATCTACGTTAAGCTTACGGGTGCTTAACAAACCGTTACAACCTAGGAATTCTAGTCACAAGAATCCTAAACCTGAAAGTTCAAGTCACATGAACTTCAACTCTCTTGCTTGAAGATACCTCACTTCAAGACTTTTCACACAAGAATATATACACCTCTTCTTGTGAATCTAACCAAGGGAACTAACCTCCCTTATGGTGTGTAAGTACACAGTCACTCAAACAAGAGACTCTCTCAAAGAGTAGATATGAGTTACAGAATTTAAGCTCTAAAAGGGCAACTCTCAAATCCTCAATAGGATATTGGCTCAATAATAATTTTGATGAATGTATGGAATGATTGCTTGAATGTTGAGAGTTGATTTCGTTCATAATCAGAGCTGAAAATGCTCAATCTATAGCTCTAAAAAGTCATGAAGCCGTTTTAAATCCACCCAAGAAAAAGCTTTAAACAAAACATAGTGGGTGCTAAAAATTGTCAGCAATAACGGCCATAACATCGATGTTTTAATTCTCAACATCGATGTTTTGTCCAGTAAATTTGAATTATTGGACTAACAGTAACTAAAACATCGATGTTCTAAATCCCAACATCGATGTTATTTTGGTTCGACAAAGTTAATTAAAACTGATGGTCTTTGCAACATCGATGTTTAGAACTTGAACATCGATGTTATTTTGGTTCGGCGAAATTCTTTTGAAAACTGACCACCATAGAACATCGATGTTTCTTTGCTTCGACAAAATTAATTAAAAAACTGACCATTGAAGAACATCGATGTTTAATTTACAACATCGATGTTTTGATTAGGTGAAAGTATTTTCAAATGCAACGGTCATGAGAACATCGATGTTTGGGAAGCCAACATCGATGTTTTGAGCCTACTGCCAACTTTTGGAAAAATGCTTGAAATCAAGAACATCGATGTTTATGCCATAACATCGATGTTATTTTGGCACGGCAAAAATCCTTTTAAAGTGACTGAAAATAAACATCGATGTTATCTTTGAGGACATTGATGTTATGTCTGATTTTTAAACCAACGGTCACTAGAACATCGATGTTTGGAATGCCAACATCGATGTTATTTGCCTACTGCCTTTTTTGAAGGATTTTGCAAAGGCAGGAACATCGATGTTTAAATTCACAACATCGATGTTCTTGGCTTGGAAAACATTTATATAATCAAAACATCGATGTTGTAAATTAAACATCGATGTTCTTCAATGGTCAGTTTTGTAATTAATTTTGTCGAAGCAAAATAACATCGATGTTCTTGAAAGAAACATCGATGTTCTATGGTGGTCAGTTTTCAAAAGAATTTCGCCGAACCAAAATAACATCGATGTTCAAGTTCTAAACATCGATGTTGCAAAGATCATCAGTTTTAAATTAACTTTGCCGAACCAAAATAACATCGATGTTGGGATTTAGAACATCGATGTTTTAGTTACCGTTAGTCCAAGAATTCAAATTTACTGGACAAAACATCGATGTTGGTAATTAAAACATCGATGTTATCGTCGTTATTGCTGACAATTTTTAGCACCCACTATGTTTTGTTTAAAGCTTTTTCTTGGGTGGATTTCAAACGGCTCCATGACTTTTCAGAGCTACAAATTAAGCATTTTCAGCTCTGATTATAAATTAATCAACTCTCTACATTCAAGCATTCATTCCATACATTTATAGAAATCTTTATTGAGCCAATATCCTGTTGAGGATTTGAGAGTTGCCTTTTAGAGCTTAATCTTGTATACTCATATCTGCTCTTTGAGAGAGTTCCTTGTTTGAGTGATTGAATTGTATATTCATACACCTTAAGGGAGGTTAGTTCCCTTGTTGAGATTCATAGGAAGAGGGTATATCTTCTTGTGTGAAAAGTCTTGAAGTGAGGTATCTTCAAGCAAGAGTGCTGAAGTTCATGTGACTTGAACTCTCAGGTTTAGGATTCTTGTGACTAGAATTCCTAGGTTGTAACGGTTTGTTAAGCACCCGTAAGCTTAACACTAGATAGTGAAATCATCAAGTGAGACTTGAAGGGCTGGATTAGCCACACTAGTAGAGTGTGTGTGAACCAGGATAAATTGGTTGTGTCCTTCAATCTTTCAATTCCGCATTTGATTCCAGCCTATTTCGTTTTAATTCGATTATCGCTATTCACCCCCCCTCTAGCGAAGGGCTTTTGTCCTAACAATTGGTAGCGGAGCCTAACTGTCTGAAAGACTTAACAGTTTGAGTGGTAAATTTCCATGGCTTGTTCAAATGCTTTGTATGCAGGAATCACTGAAGGACAATCCACTACCCGTGCACCATTCTTCGACGGAACAGATTATACATATTGGAAGGAAAGGATGAAAGTTTTCATCCAAGCCAATGACTTTGTAGCCTGGCTAAGGATAAAGAATGCCATTCAAATCCCATCCAAGACGGAAGTGGAGTACAACGTAGATGACATCCAAAGAATCGAAAACAACTCCAAGGCGATTAACATGCTTCAGAGTGCGGTCAATCCAAATGACTATCAGATAATCTCGCACTGCGCAACAGCCAAGGAGATGTGGGAATTGCTGGGAATCATCTATGAGGAAACCGACAGCAAGCAAAATGAGACTGTCAACCTTTGTTGCATGGCAAAGGAGGAATCTCCGGAAGAGGTAAGTGCTTCCTATTCAAGTGATGACTATACATTTGAAGAACTGCAAAATGCATTTAATGAAGTATATAGTAAATTCATTTTAGTCTCTAAGGTTAATAAAAATTTAAAAAAACAAATTACAACCTTAGAAAATGATAATGAGAAATTAGTCAATGATAAGAATGAGTTATCTAGTAAAATTGATAAGCTTGAAGTAGAAAAGCATGCTCTCAATATATCATACAATGAACTTAACGAGAAGATATCCTCAAATGTATGTGCTTGTGTTGTATTGGGAAAGGAGAATGAATCTCTTAGGTCTCAAATTGATGATTTGAAGAATACATTAGAAAAGTTCACAAATGGTAGAGATGGTCTTAATGTTCTTCTAGGACAACAAAGAAGTCCAACACAAAAAGAAGGATTAGGTGCATCAAATGTGTTGAATGATGTCAAACCTGTTGTGCTTAATGCTAAGACACATAAACATGATGCTCCATCTTCTACTCATCACACTACATCACATGAACATGCTAAACCACATGCACACAATGCTAGATCACATGTTCACAACACAAAATTACACATTCATCATAGAAAGTTACATGCTCAAAATGCCAAACCAAAGGTAAGTAGTGGAAAAGTTCACTATGCTAAATTGTATGCTTACAATGTTAGATCAAATGCTAATGTTACAAGACCACATGTACACAGCGCTAAAAATGAAAGTTCTCATTTTACTAAACCTAGGAAACATGTGACTCAATTTAGGGAAAACAAGATTTTACCAAGGCAAGACAAGTTAAGTAGAGATTACAAACATAGACAAAACAACAACTACTATCAACCTAGGAGAATGCATAATCCTAATGTTATTTGTCACTATTGTAATAGGATAGGACACATTGCCCCGGTATGTTTTACTAGGCATAGACATTGGGCACAAGCTAAGGTCTATATTCGGCATGTTCCTAACCCTCAAGGACCCAAAAAGATTTGGGTACCAAAATCCCTTTGATTTGTTTTGCAGGTATGCTTGAAGGCATCAAGTGTACTTTGGTACCTTGATAGCGGATGCTCCAAGCAAATGACCAAAGAAGCATCCAAGTTTTTGAATGTGGCCACACTCAATCAATTACAGCAGAAATGCAAGGATCAGAAGATGATAACATCGATGTTCATTCTTGAAACATCGATGTTCCATGATTTTCAGCTCACTTGTGTCTTTCAACCAGTAGCTGAAAAACATCGATGTTGTCTAAAACACATCGATGTTCCAGTAAGAGCTGCCAAGCCACACATCGAGCATGCACATCGATGTTTTGTATCAAACATCGATGTTCGGTAAGAACTTTATTCTTCCAGTAATCATTAAAACATCGATGTTCATGTTCTACACATCGATGTTATTCATTCCAAGCTGTTCAAAATTTCTATCCAGTGGTCAACAACATCGATGTTGCATTCTTGAAAATCGATGTTCTGCCCTTGTTGCATATACATAGCTTAGAAATAAGTTAACTTTCTCACTTAAGTAAAGAACTTTAGGTACCATGTTCATGACAAAATGTTTCAGGAAGAATATTCAGATTTCTCTCAATCTAAGTAAAGCATGTAGTTAGTGCACAATTGATCGAATTGAGAAACACTAGCTTGTTTGATGAACATTCACATGAAAGAAGTTTATGTCATACACATGCTGAAAGCATAAAGTACTTTTGTTGATTACAAAGATTGAGTACAGCTGCTGAATCTTAAAACACACACATTCGATTACATCATATATTTTACAATCACACTTACAAACAAGAAACGTAGAATTACATCATACATATTCATTACAATTATTATCTGCCTCTAACGATTCGGTTCAGCTGTTACAATGAAGCCATTAGGAGTGTTGACTATGTTAACCCTAATGCAATGAGTCCAAGCAAACCACATTCCACCCGAGTTGTTCTGACCAGGAAGCTCGAACCGATGTGTTGGTGGAAAGCGAAGAGGGATAACTCCGTGATTTCAGGTTTGCTGCCATTGAGTTTCGGTACCCCTCACTAAGGCCAAAAGAAAGGGGGAACAAAAATCCTGTAAACCAACAACATCGATGTTGTTACCATACACATCGATGTTTGAACAATTCAGAATAAAGCAATTGGACCAGTGGCCGGAAAACTTCGATGTTGAGTATCACAACATCGATGTTCAGGTAAGTCTTCAAAACTCATTGATATTTGCACTATTTCTCTTATTTACCGAAGGTCCAAAACATCGATGTTTTGAGGATCAACATCGTTGTTTAACCATTTTGCTTAAACATGGAATTCGGCAGAGTACATAAAACATCAATGTTGCCTACAAAAACATCGATGTTTGGACCGTTGCAGGTTCAAAAATATAGCCGCTGAGCTATGCAGGTTTTTCGGCCGACCGTTGAAAACATCGATGTTATTTTCAGAACATCGATGTTTCGCTGACTGAGCATCATCAAACATCGATGTTTCGTAGGACAACATCGATGTTTAACGGAAATTTTTCAAAAAAATATAGCCGTTGGAGCGTTGCAACGGCTACCCAACGGCTACTTTTCTGAGCCTCACTATATAAACCATGCTTCTCTTCTTACTTCTTACTCTGTAAACTTCTGAACAATCATCCCCATCTCCATTCATCCCTTTACAAACACAAACAATAAAATTCCTTTCATTTCTTCCTTCTATAATGGTTGGTGACAAACGTCGTTCTAAGGGCAAACAAGTTGCTCATGAACATCAAACCAAGAAAAAGGGTGGATCCTCAAGTGCTCCTCACAAATACTCTATGCCCAATTCACAAATTTAGTTTAGTTCCAAAGATGAGCTTACACACTACAAATCCTTCTACGCAACTCGCGCCATCGCTTCTCCTCGGTATCTTCCAGAAGATTACCCACAGAAGAAGCAATTTGCTAATCTTGAACGTCACTTACGGGAATCCCATCTCTGGGACTTTGTGACACGGAAGCAATACCATTTCAACCCGGACTTCATCCGCGCCTTCTACACAACCCTTCATCGTGACGGTGATGTCCTCTCTGCCAGCGTCAATGGGAGACGCTTTCAAGTGACATTGGAGCAGTTCGGACAGATTGCAGGCCTACCTGTCCAAGGCGATGACATCGTCACTTATGGAGGTGATCATTTCCTTACTCTCCATGAAACCCAGCTGTTGTCTGATCTCGGTTTCACTGAAGTGCGCCGTAATCGCTCCAATCGGCCAACAATTCACTCAATCAACCCGGAGTACAGAGTGCTTTTCTATTTGCTTACTCGGGTGATCAAACCCAGAGCTGGTAATCACACCAACTTCACGATTGAGGACGAATAAGTTCTGCACGCCATTATTCACGGAGCTCCAATTAATTGGGCACGATTCGTACTCCAGCACATGGCCGAGCACACGACCAACAACCATCCTCTTCCCTATGCCTTTCTGGTTGTGAATATCTGTTTGAGTGCAGGACTGACTCCCTTTGAAGGAACTCAAACTACTCACTCCAAACTTTGGGCAATTAGTGATGCCACTTTTCACACACACCCATCCGAGGAAGCCCCAAGGCATGCCCAAGAAGAAGTTCCTCCACTCCTAGCTCTTCCAGCACCCGCTCCTCCAGCTCCTGCCGCTACACTTGACTCCATCGCCGCCACTCTCCGTAGCTTAGGACGGTCCATTGACAGAATTGACTTGGAGGTACAATGGCAAGGACATGATCTGCGTGCCTATTTTGCCCATGTCAACTATGATCCTCCACCATATCACACACCCTTCCAAGGTTTCAACTTTGAAGGTGATGATGATGATGATTATGATGAAGATTATGACCCAATGGAGGTAGAGAAGGAAGATGATGAGGAAGAGGCAGCTAATGATGAGGATGAGGACGATGATGGGAACTAGGACCATTGTTCTTCATTTTTTAACTTATGTTTCTGTTCTATGCTTTGTTTTTCAATTCAATAAAATACTTTGCTTTTGCCATTTCTTTTTGCTAATGACAAAAGGCGGAAGCAATCACAGAAAAAGTATATGCACGAACTCAGGGGGAATCATAAGTCACACTTTAAGGGAGAAGAATAAATATATGCATCATCAAGCTAGGGGGAATTCATCCCACTGTGAAATCTATACAACTTGGCATATACTAACTCTTGGCATATACTTTCATTGTTTGTCATTATCAAAAAGGGGGAAATTGTTGAAACTAATGCCTCCTTGCTTCTTATAGGTTTTGATATCGACAAACTATTCAGGAAGCAAAAAGAAATGAATTGAAATGAAGGCAAATCAATCCAACCATTCAAGAGCAAAGGATCAAAGTGAATGAGCACAAGATAGAAGAGCCAAGAAAAGAAGAGTTAGATTCATAAATTTGTACAAGGTATAACACTCAACTCTTCTAGGACATTGGCTCAAAATAAGATAAAATTTGCTCATGCATCACATAACATATTTCCATGCATATAAATGTTTTCCAAGCCAAGAACATCGATGTTGTGAATTTAAACATCGATGTTCCTGCCTTTGCAAAATCCTTGAAAACAGGCAGTAGGCAAATAACATCGATGTTGGCATTCCAAACATCGATGTTCTAGTGACCGTTGGTTTTAAAATCAGACATAACATCGATGTCCTCACAGATAACATCGATGTTTATTTCCAGACACTTTAAAAGGATTTTTGCCGAGCCAAAATAACATCGATGTTATGGCATAAACATCGATGTTCTTGACTTCAAGCATTTTTCCAAAAGTTGGCAGTAGGCTCAAAACATCGATGTTGGCTTCCCAAACATCCGGAAAGATCAAAGTGGTAGTGGACATTACTAACCCTAGGCGCAACTTCAGCTCAGCACAAGGAAACAAGTCCGATGAAGTCAATCATGTGACTACCCAGGCACCGGTGCAAGTTGGGTCGAGATTTAGGGAATTCACCCCTCTTCCTATGTCTATGGGAAAGATGTTCAAGAAATGCATGGAGTGTTAGAACCTATGTCTTCATGGTTCATTCATTACAGGTTTTGATAAATGACAAACCAAGATCATAACAATGATGAAGCAAAAAGAAATCAAGCAAACAAGTACTCAACCAAAGTGATCAAGAATTCAAGTGAAGATATGATCAAGAAGCAAAGGATCAAATTGAATGATCACAAGAATTGAAGAGCCAAGAAAGAAGAGTTAGATCCATAAATTGTACAAGGTATAACACTCAACTCTTCTAGGACATTGGCTCAAAATAAGATGAATTTTGCTCATGCATAACATAACATATTTCCAAGCATAAAAATGTTTTTCGAACCATGAACATCGATGTTGTGGATTTAAACATCGATGTTCCTGCCTTTGAACAATTCTTCAAAACAGGCAGTAGACAAATAACATCGATGTTGGCATCCCAAACATCGATGTTCTAGTGACCGTTGCTTTTAAAACTAGTCATAACATCGATGTTCCCATTTGCAACATCGATGTTCCATAATGGTCAGTTTCAATTTGATTTTGTCGAACCAAAATAACATCGATGTTGTCTTCTAAAACATCGATGTTCCTGCCTTCAAAGAATTTTCCAAAAATTGGCAGTAGGCAAATAACATCGATGTTGGATTCCCAAACATCGATGTTCTCATGACCGTTGCGTTTGAAAATATCCTTTACATAAGCAAAACATCGATGTTGGATTTCATAACATCGATGTTCTTCAATGGTCAGTTTTAATCGTTTTTCACAGAAGCTAAATAACATCGATGTTGTGAGTTAAAACATCGATGTTCTTCAATGATCAGTTTTCATCACTTTTTCACAGAAGCAAAATAACATTGATGTTGGTTTTCAAACATCGATGTTCTTCATATGAAGCTTTAATCAGTTTTTCACAGAATCAAAATAACATCAATGTTGGGATGGAGAACATCGATGTTTTAGTTACCATTAGTCCAATAATTTCAATTTGTTGGACAAAACATCGATGTTGAGCTGTAAAACATCGATGTTATGGCCGTTAAGCAAACAACTTTTCAGCACCCACTATGTTTTGTTTAAGATTGTTTTTGGGTGGATTTAAAACGGCTCTATAACTTTTCAGAGCTATAAATTGAGCATTTTTAGCTCTGTTTCAAAGTGAATCAACTCTCAACATTCAAGCTTTCATTCCATACATTCATCAAGATTATTATTGAGCCAATATCCTTTTGAGGATTTGAAAGTTGCCTTTTAGAGCTTAAATTCTGTAACTCATATCTACTCTTTGAGAGAGTCTCTTGTTTGAGTGATTGTGTATTTACAAACCTTAAGGGAGGTTAGTTCCCTTGGTTAGATTCACAAGAAGAGGTGTATATCTTCTTGTGTGAAAAGTCTTGAAGTGAGGTATCTTCAAGCAAGGGAGCTGAAGTTCATGTGACTTGAACTTTCAGGTTTTGGATTCTTGTGACTAGAATTCCTAGGTTGTAACGGTTTGTTAAGCACCCGTAAGCTTAACGTAGATAGTGAAATCTTCAAGTGAGACTTGAAGGGCTGGATTAGCCACACTAGTAGAGTGTGTGTGAACCAGGATAAATTGGTTGTGTCCTTCAATCTTTCAATTCCGCATTTGATTCCTGCCTATTTCGTTTTAATTCGATTATCGCTATTCACCCCCCTCTAGCTTAGAATTTCCGAACTTACATGGAGGCAAACCTGTTGCAGCCTTTGGAGCCAAAATCTGGATTTCCGATTAGAGGAGACCGGAATAAGTTTTGTGAATTCCACCAAGCGGCCGGGCATGCCACGGATGATTGTTTTAGGCTTCGTCATGAGATCCAGGATCTGGTGGAATAAAATGAGATATTCTTGCCCCTAAAAGATGTAGAGATGTGAGAGGGCTGATAAGAAATAAGTGTTTGCTATGTTTGAAAGGAGTGCAAGTTTTGTTCATCGTTCTTATGACTTTGCCTTTGTGTCGCCTGTTCACTTAATCAATAAAATGTGCCTTTTCTTTCCTATCTCGATGATTGTATTTCACGAATTAGAAAGTGACATAGTTTATGCTAAGGTGAACGGATTTTGCAAACATTTCAAGTTTGGCTTGTCGAACTACTAACGGATCAATTCAAAGTTAAGCCATTGAAACCCAGCTTATCAACGTGGCTCCACACTAGATTCTAGGATCCTGGCTGAGGCCTTAAGAAAGAAGCCTCCTATTTTAGAAATAGAGTAATTCTTGAAGCACAAACCCTTGGCTAATGTGGAGCAGCCACACCTAAAAACCTTGAACTAGACCCCAACCTTCAGACACAACCTTCACTAAAGACTTGGGGGAAGAAGCTTTCTTAGAATAATTTGATTTTGATCAATGGGGAAAAATTGTGAAAGGTGAGACATTTGGCCCGCCTTCACTCGAACTACGAGGACCGGATTTCTTAAACATGGCACAAAAAAAGATAAAAAAAATGAGAAAAAAGGGAACACCCTCTAGATCACCAATCCATTTTTAGAAATAAACCGTCTACACGATAGCGAAGGTGTTTCCAAAAAAAAAAAAGAAAAAAAAAAAGAAAGAAACAAGACAAAGAGAGTGCTATGTTTAGGAATACGTAGGCAACCCAAAATAAAGGTGCGGTCAAAATAAAAATCCCCTCCCATTCCAAGTCAAACTTCCTTGGTAAACCAAACTTTGAAACCCGTTCTACCAATGGTCCATCCGTTTAACCAAGAATTGATCTGTAGTAAAATGTTTGCAGTCACCTTAGTATGAATGAAATCATTGACTAGTTCTTGACATGCATAGAGAGAGGGCCCGATACATTAGAGAAGCGTGAAAGACAGAGGAGTGAACAAGGACAAAGCACCTGGTGATCATTATCTGAGGGCCTAGCAGCAGCATGAATTGTGGTTTCATCCACCTTTACAAGGCGTAAGTAGAACGACCTCATCTACCCCTGTGGCTCGAAATCATGTTTGCACATTTGAAGGATGCCTTTCCTTGGCTAATGTACTCTCCCACGAGAATCCTCACTCATCTTTGCCTTAGAATTATTCGAACGAGTTTCAAAGAAGGTCCCTGGGTACCCCAAGGTTTGTCTTATGGAGTCTTAAACTCGGTAAAGCTTGAAGACAGAAAAGAGATACCCAAATCCAATTTTGGAAAAGAAAAGAAAATGGGGAGAGAAAAGAGAAAGAAGAGAGAGCAAAAGCCTTTCTTGAAAACCAAGAGGCACTCATATATTGGAATAAAGTGTTTTTTCATCCTTGTATTAGACCTCAAAGTTGGAAGTCATCCCTCTACTCGATTTCGGCTTGTTTTCAACCCTCTATTTGTGAATTTTGTCTTATTTTCATCCTTGTGTTCGCCTTTTTGGCCTATTTAGAGGGATGAAAACAAGCCAAAATCCGTGGACAAAGGGATGAAAACAGACCAAAACCAATACAAGGATGACTCTCAACTTTATGGTCTAACACAAGTATGAAAATAGGCTTTAATCCCTCACATATACACTGCTTGGATTTATGATATTTTGCATATGGGCCCTACCAGGCCCAAAATTGATTTGTTATTGTTTGGGGCATTCTTGTGAAGATATAAGGCCCAATTTTTTTTTTTTTTTTTATAGTTGGTGTGTGTTGTCTTGGGCATTCAAGGAGATGTAAGCCCCAACTTTTGTTGATGAGTCGAGGTATGAGTTTGGGCATTAAAGAAGATGTAAGCCCCAACTTGTGTTAATGAGTTTGGGCATTCTCAATAAAACGAGTTGTAAGGCCCAACTTTTTTATGAAATGATGCCAGGGGCATGCTACCCCATGATTTGAATTGTATAATTTTCGGGGCAGGCTACCTCATTAGAGTTAATGTCAGATTCTTAGGGCATAGTTGCCATGTTTTTGGAAAGAGTGCACAAAGGGCATAGCTACCCTACTTTTTTCGAACTCGAATAAGGGGCATAGAAGCCGTAATTTTGAAAGTTAAACAAAAGGCATAACTGTCTAAATTTTTGAACATGAGGGGCATAGCTGCCCTAATTTTCTGATGTTGAAAGAGGGCATAGCTGCCCGCATTTTTGAAATTGATTACGCCATGGGCATAGTTGCCCAAATTCGTTTATTTAAGTTTATCAGGGGCATAGCTGCCCGAGGTTTTATACATCTGAGGGGCATAGCTACCCGAACCTTTAGAGTCGATTTTAAATCAAGGGCATAGTTGCCAAAGTTTTTGAAATGGAAGGGCATAGCTACCCAAGTTCATGATTACATGGTGGGCATAGCTGCCTGGATTTCTTTTGATTCATCAGGGGCGCAGCTGCCCGAGTTTTTAAGCACAAGGGGCATAGCTGCCTAAGTTTTTGAATTTGCTTCAATGAAAGGCATAACTGCCTGGGCATAGCTGCCTGTGTCATTGAGAAGGACATAGCTGTCCCGATTCTTGATTTAAGTACATCAAGGGCATAGCTGCACGGACTTCTTTGAACATGAGGGGCATTGCTGCCCTGATTATTGAAGTTGAGGAGGGCATAGCTGCCCATATTTTCAAAGTTGATTACACCTTGGGCATAGCTGCCCAAATTATTGAGAGGGGCATAGCTGCCCGGATGTTTTTGAAGTAGAGCATATGAAGGGCATAGCTGCCCAAATATTTGAATTTAAAGGGCATAGCTGCCCGTTCTTAACTTGGTTGCTTGATGGGCATAGCTGCCCGGTGTTTTTGAATTTAATTGCATGAAGGGCATAGCTGCCTGAGTTTTTACTTTGATCGCATAAAGGGCATAACTGCCCAAATTTTTTAATTTGAAGGTTATAGCTACCCGAGTTTTCAAAATTTAATTGATGGGCATAGCTGTCCGAGTTCTTAACTTTGTTGCATGAAGGGCATAGTTGCCCGTGTTTTTGAATTTGATTGCATAGAGGGCATAGCTGCCTGATTTGTTAATTTGATCATGTTAAGGGCATAGCTGCTCGATTTCTTCAAGACGATTTCAATCCAAGGGCATAGCTGCACGAATTTGTGAAGCTAATTATGTCAGGGGCATAGCTGCCCGAGTTTCAGAAAATAGTTACACCAGGGGCATAGCTGCCCAGTTTTCTTAAGTTTATTGCAAACTGAGGACATAGCTGTCCAAGTTTCTAAAACTGGTCACGTCAAGGGCATAGCTGCCCATATGTTTCGAATTGATTGCACACAAGGGGCATAGCTGTCCGAATTTTTATGCATTAGGGGCATAGCTGCCACGAGGTTTTAAAATAATCATGCATCATTGGGCATAGCTTCCCGAAGTGTTAAAATTGATCACCTCCTGAGGGCATAGCTGCCCAAAATTTTGAGAAGATTATGCATTTGGGGATATGGTTGCCCCATCATTTTGAATGATTTGGATTGTGTCTTGGTGGCATAGCTGCCCCAGATTTTCAAACCAAGGGCATAGTTGCTCAAAATACATGGCACACACCACTTGCATCTGTCTTCCAAATTTTGTTGTTCCTTTCTTACGTTGTTTCGTCCTTAGTCTCTATGGACTCATCAACAAGGGGCATCTGTGAACACCCAAATTTGACCCATGTATTTTCTACTAAAATTGGATTTTGAACATGTTGGAACTTAGGATTAATGAGATGATTTGGTCCTAGGAGTAAGGCATGTCAAGAATTTATTTTAGTGGAAATAATACATTTTGGTGATTTGAGCCCTTGTATATTGGAATGCTAGGATTAATGAGATGATTTAATCTTAGGGTAAAAATATATAATAAGGTTTATTTACACTAAAATGTGTTTATTTCATTACTTGAGCCTTTTATCTATCTTTAATCTAATTTTAATGAGATGATTTATCTTTGGGTTGAGGATGGGTTTAAGGGCCCAAGTTAATGAATCCTCCAGAGTTTGATTAGCCCATTAACATATTTCTTGCAGGTTAATTTTGGCTCTGATTTTCTACGAAAAATCAGAGTTAAATCATTATTTAATTAGATTTTGTGCTTTTGGTATGATTTTGGCTTGAATGTGTGTCACTGTGTAATTTATTAATTATGGAGTGATTTTGAGGAGTAACAATCAAGTAATGGAGCGATTCTGGGTTGATTAGGGGTTTGATTACGCGGTAGGATCAAAACAGAGCTGAATTAGGGGGATTGGGGTCTGAAAAAGAAAAGAACGAGTGACAAGCGGGGTGACCGGCGGTCATCCTCACATGACCGCCGGCAGCGGCGGTCATAGGTGCCCAGAACCTTCGATTTTCTCCGATTTTGTTTCTAATTCGATCCTACGCGGTTTTGGACCAGATTTTCGGGTATAATCTTCACCATTAAGCAGGTCCACGCCCCAGGCTTCCCAGAACACTATAAATAGGACTCCTCACACACATTTCAAAAGGACACACATGATTCTTCACATACACACCCATAAGCTTGAGTGCTTGGAGAAACTCTACCTCTCCAAGCCTAGGAATCTTTTATAGGCAGAAACTCTGGTAGAATTTTGTGGGAGACATCAGCAGTAGTCCAGCAAGGAGGAATCAAGAAGAGGATCAATCATTGAGCATAGAAGTGGCAAGAAGGTTGGTGCAGAACACAACCCAATTCAAGGAGCTAGAGGAGGGCTACAAGAGGTAACACTAATCTCTTCTTATTTGATTCTGACTGATTATATGCTGTTGTTTTTTATGATGTAACTGGAGACATAGTGCCATGTTTAGAACTAAGTGGCTTTGACCCCGTTCACTCGGGTACGTAGGTAGTCTCGGTTTTACAATGGGATGCAAGCCAAATCTTCTTCTTCTCCCCTTTTCTTTATTTTTTATACTTGCACACCTACACAATGCACACTTACACTCTCCAATTGCACAAGGTTTCAACCCAACACGGATGAGTGCCTAACACCTTCCCATCTATGACGAACCCCCGATCCCATGACTTTGGCTCGCTATGACCATGTAGCCTAAAGGAGTCATATTAAGGTTTTTCCCAAATTTTGTCCTTAATAAAACTTGGGTGGCGACTTCATTGTTATGGGATTGACCAGAAGAAGAAGGTGAAAGGATTAGGTGAATAGGCCCAATTGATTTTGGGTCGAGTATTCAAAATGTGTAATTAATCAGTTATGGAGTGATTTAGGGGAGTAATAATCAAGTAATGGAGTGATTCTGGGTTGAATAGGGGTTGATTACGTAGTAGGATCAAATCAGAGCTGAATTAGGGGGATTGGGGTTCGAAAAAG
The DNA here is from genome assembly GCA_028386065.3 of Turnera subulata. Lineage (NCBI taxonomy): Eukaryota > Viridiplantae > Streptophyta > Magnoliopsida > Malpighiales > Passifloraceae > Turnera > Turnera subulata. The sequence continues at coordinate 161,566 of JAKUCV010005864.1, read as the reverse complement.
GAAAGGACGGGTGATACACGGGGCGACCGACAGTCATCTCGCGATGACTGCCAGGTGTTGGCGGACATCCACACATGATCGCCTAGACTGGCGGTCATCCAGCAGAAGACAGCCAGGCATGGCGGTCATCAGTGCCCAAAACCCCCGATTTTCCCGGTTTTTGTTTCTAATTCGATCCTACGCGGTTTTAGACCAAATTTCGGGCATAATCTTCACCCTTAAGTAGGTCCACTCCCATAGACTTCCCAGAACACTATAAATAAGACCCTTCTCTCACATTTCAAGGGATACATATTATTATTCAAATACACAGTCATATGCTTTCTTGCTTAGGGAAACTATACCTCTCTAAGCTTAGAAATATATTCTTAGGCAGAAACTCTGTAGAATTTTCGTGGGAAGCATCAGCCATAGTCCAGCAAGGAAGAATCAAGAAGAGGATCAACCATTGAGCTAAGAAGTGGCAAGAAGGTGGGTGGAGAACACAACCCAACACAATGAGCTAGAGGAGGGCTACACGAGGTAACACTAAACCCTTATGACATAATGCCACGTTTAGAACTATGTGGCTTTGACCCCGATCACTCAGGTACGTAGGTAGTCTTGATTTTACAGAGGGATGCAAGCCAAATCTTCTTCCTCTCCCATTCTTTTTTATTTTCCACACTTGCACACCTACACAAGGCACACTTGTACTCTTTAATTGCACAAGGTTTCGACCCAACATGGATGGGTGCCTAACACCTTCCCATCCATGATGGACCCCCGATCCCATGTCTTTGGTTCGCTATAACCATGTTGCCTAAAGGAGTCACATAAAGGTTTTTCCAAATTTTGTGCTTAATAAAATTTGGATGACGACTCCATTGACATGGGATTGACCCGAGGAAGAAGGTGAAAAGGAATAGGTGAGAAGGCTCAATTAACTTTGTGTCGGATTCTCACAGTTGGCGACTCCGCTGGGGAAGTAGGGGGTTCAAGAAAATTTGTGCAATCGTTGAGTTTTGTGTGCCTTTTTACTTGTCATCATAAGTGCCTTGAATTCATGATGATTGATGTGAAGCTTCTACCGTAAGAGGGCGAGGGAATTCAAGTCCATTACAATGCTTCTTAAGCGATAGCGGCTTGAGTGAACCCGTTTCTCGATGCTTAGCAATGATGGGTATTAATGGGCCTTAGACCTCACGCGATATCAATTATCACATGTGAATAGGTCAACCTATTCCCTAACGGCAATCTTTTGGCCCCTAACAAGCTGCATACCCTGAGCATCTCATGCATTATCACATGTGAGTAGGTCAACCTATTCCCTAGCAGCAGTCTATTGTTGTGAACGCAAGTAAATGTGAATAGTTTGCCCCTTACTGTTGCGCGCCCCAAACCCAATGAGATAGTACATACTGGAAAGCCCATGGGATGCCAAGTCTCTGATCCCTGTGCTTCAACTGCTAGGGAAAAATAAGTGAGGACAACAATGCTAAGACAAATGTGGTTGAGGAATCCATTGACCTGTTGAAAAATCCGAGAGTCAGGGATGCGTTGTTGGCATTGCAGAAAGGGAAGATGGTGTCCCTTGGGAGTGATGGGGGACAAGTGTCAAAACTAGGCATTGAGAGCAAGGTGGTGGTCATCCAAGATGAGGACTTAGTGACACAAGAATCCAAGGGACATAAGGAGAGACTCAAAAGGGTGAAAGAGTTATTAAAGACCATGAAGAGAAAGGAAGATGACTGGAACTTGGATCGGTTGTCCTAGTTCCCCGGAGCCCGGCTGCCTGAAAAATTTAAAGTGCCCGACATTGAGAAGTTCAATGGAATAGGATGCCCCACAACCCATTTAAAGATCAATGTGAGGATGTTGTAGCCTATGGGAATAGGACCCAAGCTGATGGTTTAGTTATTCCAAAGGACCTTATCAGGAGCAGCCTTGAAATGGTTCATGACCTTGGATGAAAGCAAGGTGAGCAAATGGGATGACATCTGTAAGGAGTTCATAAATCAATACAGTTATAACACCGAAGTGGATGTAACCAGGAGGGCTCTTAAGACAACCAAAAAAGGGGTTCAGGAAACCTTCTGAAACGCCCGTATCCCAAAAAGTCCAATTAAATTAATTATAACATGAGATTTGACCAAATTGCCCTTCTACCCGGAATACGATATAAACAACATAATCATTGTAAACCTATACAATAAGTTATACAAGCAATCAAGTATGTAGCAGAAGACAAATACATATGATAGCACGTTTGCAATGAACTCTATGGATCCGACCCGAGGAGGAAAGCACCGCCACCTGCCGATATGCACTCCTGACCTATGGTCAGGTAACCTATGAAAAGAGGTGAGGGGGTAAGACCAACCATTGTCTCACCGCAAACAAATAAACCAAAGTATACTAATACAAATCAACCAGAAATACACCGGCATTAGGTAATAGCAACCACAGTGCACAAATAGGTCACAATGCACAACACGAAGTCATCATTAGACTTCAAACCAACAATTGTCTTTAATCATCTTATTATTGTTGTAATTTATTGTTATTAGGGTTGAATATTTTATTAGGGCCCTCCACTGTGTGCGTCGAGCTCGGTCCCGTCTCATGAGACAACCAGGGCATAAGCCCAATATAATCAGGGCAAAAGCCCAATACCATCACTGAGAGAGAGAGACAGACTAAGAGAAAGAGGGAGGTAGAAAAGGGGATATACGAAGAGGGAGGTAGAACCGGTCATCACAGACCCATATGCTAAACCGCATATACCATGCTATCCCGCATGTAATCCCGCGGGGTATCACTTCCCGCTCGTACCAACCGGTCAACAGCCCCACAGTAGTATATTTTTATTGTACATTATTCTCTGTTATACTTAACGTGTTATATGTGCCAAAAGTTATGATTTTCCAGAGTTGTGTGGATTTAATATTTTGTTCTCAAGTTCCGGCCTCCGGCCCATAAATCACCACACGAACCTCAAATCCATAAATCATGTTATTTAGCATAACAAACAAAACATGCTCAACTAGCATATCATATCACACCGGCACACAATTCACATAATCAGGCATACCGCATCAAAGGCATCATCGTTAAGTTACAAGGTGCAAACAAGCACATCAACACAGCAAGCAGACATGCATACTTCATTCAATGCCAAACAAGAATTTCAACTTCATATACCATGTCTATTAACCGAGCATTGTAGGCAGTAATGCATACAAAGGTTTATATGTTCTCACCTGGACTACCGAAGTTGTCCTGGGAGCAACTATCCGGCCTTGACTCGCTGAAATTTGAACCTATATTGGTACCGTGACAATCACATACGATGTACAACAAGGATGACATGAAGTGCATACATGTTATATGTCCAACAACTTCGAGTTCTTCGGTAACAACCCCCTAACCCAACATGTTATATGGAAAGGATAAGGATCTAGGCCCAATCAAGTTTATAAATTCATCAGAAGACTAAAAACCATTTTAGGAACCAATTTAGTCAAGCTCAATGAAAAATTAAGTGTACAAGTCACAACACGAAACTCAGAAACCAAGAACGATGTTATCCACATGTGAAAATAACTTTTATATACCTATATATATATATATATAAGAACCAAGCCCAAAATAAACTATGAGTAAAACCAGGTGCTGATGACCCAACCCTATGACAAACCATTGATCGTGACTAATCCTTCTGGGTTATAGCCTTTCAAAACCAACAATGATCTTTGAAAATAATTTTCAAGTTACTGCTCAGTTGTTAACAAAAACGTGACGGAGGCCCAGCATAGCCTTTGCATAAAGTAATGGTTTAGTAATCAAGGAATTAAGGCATTCATGGATTCAAGGACTCATTTGCAAGGCACGTCTAGACATGTTACAATTACACATATACCATGTCAATCTTACATATATTTGTATATATATATATTATATATTCCTAATGTCAATTTATCAACTCATACCTACATGACAAGTAATTGCAGAATGTTGTATGAAAGGATTTATTTAATAACCGAGGTTCATTATCATTGATTCCAAAAACAAGAACCAAGCACTAGTGGCTCAAACTTAACCCAACACATCCCAGGTGTCAAGAATAAATCAATTGGCTTATGAGTCATGCATTGGAAACAAGTTATTTACCATTGACAATCAAACTGAACAAGAGCTAGCATGTACGTGTTCATGACAACTCAAGCAACTGGTGTAAAAAAGTGGACAGACAAACGCAAATTCTTATTGTAATATAACTTAGTCCTTCCCACAATATAAGCATTTTGCTGCACGGTTTATATCAACATTTAATTATAAACCCGAACTATGATTATTACCATTGTTACTTAGTTTTGACACCGGAATGATATTCTATATTGAAGGGTCCAAGAACATACCGAGCACTCCAAACCCATAGGCCAGAAACTTCACAAGCCTCAAGACCAAGTTCTAGGTCCCAACCACAAGCAACAAAGAACACACCCACAACCACCACTAACATAAACCTCGCCAGAGCAGACCCGATGCAGCAGCGACGATGTGGCTCCTCCACCCTTGAATCCGTCGCAACCCGGAACGATGGAGAACATGAGAAGAGAAAGAGGGCGAGCCATGGCGGCTGGTGACTTGATGTGTGTGTGGCGGGGAGCTATAGAGTCAATGATCGAAGGATGATGATTGAGGAAGAGTGGCTGGTTAATTTGAGGAAGAGAAAAGACGAACGGCAACAGGGCAAAGAAAAGAGAAGTAAAAGGAGAATGAGAAAAAGTGGTGGATTTCATACCCAAGTCATAAGGTTAGGTTTTCTAACTAAAACGAAAATGACGTCGTTCGGCTCAATACAATGTCGTTTTGTCCAACTCCTCCCCACACTGGTAAACACGCAAAACCCTTCTTGTTTTATGTTCTAGCTTACCGAAAATGACGTAGCTTTCACAAAGCTACAACAAACCTTGTGTTTTATGTAGTAGACTCCCCAAAACTACATAGGATAAGTCCAAACTACGTTAAGTTCCGTGTTTTACCCCGAAGCACAATTAAATTCCAAAAGGAATCCAATTAAGGATAAATACCAATATAAAAGTACATTTTTTTTGGGATAATAATAGTAATTTTTGGCCAAAATTCCCGGAAATTCCGCAAGGGTAAATTTGGAAATAAAATTTTAAAAATTGCGAAAATTCCATAGAATTTAGCAGCAAAAATTCGGGGCGTTACACCTTCTCTGCCTATATCTCGAGATGGCGCGGCAAGGCATCATGGATGGTGAATAGACCCACTGAAGAGGACCAAGTGCAGATGGTGATCAAAAACCTCCAACCTGCCTACTATGATCGCATGGTTGGAAACTATTATGCTAATTTTAAAGTCCTTATTGGGGCTGGGATACAATTGGAGGATGCTATCAACTCCGGGAAAATCAAGGTGATGCGTTTTATTTACGCGTGACTTTTTCAAATTTATAATTCTTGATCAATTCACAACACGACACACAAATAACTCACGAGTAAACGCAACGATTGTTAACTGCATGCGCACAGTGTATTATGTAGTGTAGTAGTCTAATCAAGGTCGATCCACGGAACAAGGGAAATAAGTACTACCTAATGTCACAACTTATGATTATCTAGGCAAATCAAATAAAAGAGTGATGTCGAAATCAAATAGTAAAAAGAAAAAAAATTGCAGACTTAATCTAAAGTGTGGTTCTATCAATATCTAAATCAATCTAGGAAATCGGGGTTCACACAATTACTATCTAGGTTTATTATGCGTGGATGTCGATGTCTATGTTGATGTGTGATTGTGGGAAATTGTTTCTAATGTCTTAATCCTCAGCTCTCGCATGTTGAATCAAATTTTCAGCAAAGATTACTATCTAGCTCTCGCATAGCCTAGCATCAATACTAAACTCATTAAGCACAAAAAATCAATCAAACCCTAAGAAACTATCAGCTCTCGCATATTTTAGCATCAATCATTCTATGTTCTTCTAGGTATCATCATATAAATCACGCAGCTCTAGCATGTTGCAATCAATAAGAATCAATGCATGACAACACACAATAATATAAAGATTGTACACATAATCGACTAAGAAAACATAGTAAAAGCCATTCAAAACCATCATAGAAACACTAACAATTAGGTGTTATCACAAGGTCTCCGCGGATGTCCCCACACCCAAGGGGAACTTTAATGTAGCTCAAGGAAAGAGGTCTGTTGAGGTGAATCACGTTGCCGCCCAGGCGCCATTACAGAATGGATCGAAACCCAGGGACTTTACCCCTCTCCTTATGCCTTTGGGGAAAATGCTCAAGTAATGTATGGAGAAATGCCTGTTGCAGCCTTTGGACCCGAGGCCCGACTTGCCTCTTAGAGGGGACCCTAAAAGTTCTGTGAATTCCATCAAATGACTGGGCATACTACCGATAATTGCTCCTGACTCCGCCATGAGATCCAGGATATGATATAGAGGAATGAGGTAATCCTACCCAAGAGGCCCAACACCAAGTTGAATCCACTACCCTTGCATGAGGAGATTGATATGATAGAGGCAGAGCCCACACCTGAACATGAATGCCTTGTACTTGACCTTAGAGAGTATGTGGATTTGGATGAAGAAGTTGGTGTCATCACCCGATCTGGAAGGGTAGTAAGGAGAGCTTCTCTCCGTTTGGATGAACTCGAAGAAAAAACGAACCTTGAAGAGGATATGGTCGTGAGGCAACTAAAGAAAACTCGAGCAAATATCTCAATTTAGGGTCTACTGATGGCCTCATGTCCACATCGGAAGAAGGTCCATCAAACCTTAAACAAAGCCCATGTCTCTATCGACACCACACCAGAGACATTAGCCAACATGATAGCCTCTGTGGAAACTCATAATCAAATCTCTTTCTCCGATAGGGATCTACACTCAGACAAAGGTGCTTATGTTGAGGCATTGTACATAACTATCCAGGTCAAAGGTAACCAAGTACCCTTGGTACTAATAGACAATGGGTCAGCTCTGAATGTATGCCCCCTGAAAACTACAAACTTCTTGGGATTTGGGGCCACAGATTTCTTGCCTTCTCGAACGATGGTTAGAGCATATGACAATGCCCGAAGGGAAGTCTTGGGGATGATAAAATGTGAAGTGATCATCGGGCCTGCCCTTTTTGTGATAGAGTTCCAAGTGCTCGACATTGCATCTAGTTTCAATTTACTTCTTGGGAGACCTTGGCTGCATCAAGCCCGAGCTGCAGCTTCCACCTTGCATCAAATGCTATAGTTTCCCCATCAAGGAGGAATAGTCACAGTCAAGGGTGAGATAGCTGAGAAGAACAGTAAGCCAGTGTTCGGGATTGAGGGGGATGAGGAAGTGTCTTTTTCAGTCTTTGTCTTTGAGTCCGTCGGCACAATAACAGCAGACAAGCTGATTTGCAAACTGCCTTATTACGACCCTTTCGGTAATGTGGCAGTCATAGCGATCTTGAAAAAGATGAGATATTTTCCAATCATGGGGCTGGGAAAAAGGCAGCAGGGGATGCTAGAAGTTCCTAGGGCTCATACCGCTAAATCACCCTTTGGCTTGGGATATACCCCGACCGCGACAGAAATAGAAAGAGAGAAGAGAAAGGACCATGCAAGAGCATTGGCTTTAAAGAAGAAGCAAGAATGGGACTTTCCCATGAACCCCTACTTCAAGACACTGAATGGATACTTCATAAAAGAAGGATAGGACTTCCCCTTTTGTGGATTTACCGAGCAATGGGTATGCAGCATCTCGAAGATCAGGAAGCCAGGATTCGAGTTATTTTTTGATTGCTATTCGGAAGAGGTGGAAGACCCGGAAGAAGAAGAGAAAGGCAAAGAAGATGCAGACTTTGGTTGCAAGTATCTCTCTGAGGGGAATGAGGATATTTGAAGAGATGGGCGTTAGTCTATATGGGGTGCCAAGTTGAAGAGTCCGAGATTTAGTCTAAAAGAAGCCAATAGGCGAGTCGTTGTTATGTTGTTTTTCCAATAAATAAAGGCACTCTTATTTCTATATGTGGTCATCTTGGCAATTTCTTAATGCATGCATAATATGTGTGAGTATAATGAGTTGGATGAAACTCCCTAAAATCTGTGAAAAGTGATCCTAGAACTAATACTAATAAGAGTGATAATATCAATTAAACTCCCAGAAAATTCCAAGGCCTAATCCGATGAAGGACGTCAAGCTTCCTCCGTAGCAAAGTCACGAAACCCAGAAGGGAAGGCCAGTCAACAAAAAGGAGAGGAGGTTTTCTTACGATGAGCGGCCTAAGGAAATGAAGACAAGTCGCAAGTCACATGAAGAATACCTGAGGAAAGGGAATTTTTGGGACTAACCAAGCACATGTAAAAGAACTACGTGAACCTGATTTCATGAGCTTTCACAAAACAATAATAATAAAAAAAAAAATAGACAAAAAAGAAAAAAATGATAACAAGCCATGAATACGTAGGAAGCCCGAACAAAGTCCGGTTTCGCTTATTAAGTAGTCGTTTAGAGATTAACAAAACAGATAAGGGGAGTTTTGTTCACTCATTTATTCGCATGCATTATCAATATAAAGAGATGACTGCCGGGATGGGACTCAGTTCTTCTTGTGTTTCTTTCGACTCGGCTCGCCCTCCTCATCCTTGCCCTTTTTGAGAAGAAGCTCAGGAAACTCAAATCCCCAGGGGCGCAGGTTCTTCCAGAAACACCTCCCTTGAAAAATGCAAAGACCCCTCAAAAGCAGCCACATCCTTTTTTAACCATTCCAAGTATGATGAGGGGGAAAAATCTCAAAGTGAATGCTAGTCGGCTCCTTTAAAGGCAAAGCCCAGCCTCCCCTGATAGCCTTCAAAGCCGCAGCCTTCATTGGCCTTGTCGCCAGAACTGGGATATCAGAGGGAACTGTCCGATCTAAGCCAAACTGCTATAGAACCCTCTTCGGACGATAGTATGTGGATCTCTCTACGCCTGGGAGTGTGACCCAATCACCACACACATGGTGCCAAGGAAGTATCAATCACTACACACATGGTGCCAAGGATGACCACCTCTTGCATTCCAAGCCATCGACAGAACCAAGTAATCTGTTCAGCTTTGAGGTTCTTCACTTAGATGACCCAGTTTCAGATAGTGTTGAAAGAGACTAAATAACCACGACGGACAGTTTGTGGGATCAGCCCGAGGACGTTCGATCAATGTAAGGTGTTCGCACAGCCATATCTGCAAAAGAGGAAATGGTCAACGCAATAAAAATGCCGACGGAGAGACAGAAGGGATAGACACATACCTGGAGTAGAAGAGGGGAGCCAGTCATGGGGGCCATAGGAATATCTGTCAGTACATCCAGGTAATTGAGGGTTTCACCCAATATGATAGGAACAAGACTCTTTTCATCAAAAAGTCGGGCTACCAACGCACCAATGCGCAAAGGACAAACGCCAGGGAACCCTACCAGTAAGAACTCATGTGTCATCACAAGAGCAAGGGCATGATTGCGTTCCTCCCTCCTACCGAAGTCCTTCTCTTTTTAATGTTGTTCTGAGCCGCCAAGGAAGTATCAATCAATGATCTTTGTTAGCTCCAGATGATTGTTTTGATTCATGAAGGAGTGGACCTGATGTAACGTCCAGAGTTTTTCGTAATTAAATTTTTGGAATTTTATTTCCAATTTTACCCTCAAGAAATTTCAGAGTTTTTGGTCAAGAAAATTATTTCTTTTCCTTGCAAATATCCCTTTATTTAGGAGTTAATCCCGAATCGAGGTTGTGGTTCGAGCCGTGTCGCGTGTTTGGGCGTGAAACGGAGCTTTCGGAGTAATTTTGGTAAAACTACGTCGTTTTGAGTTTTGTCAAAAAAAAAAGTTGACCGGGCAGGCGGGTTGACCGCGCCTAAGCGAACGACGGGTCGTTCGGCTTAGCAGGCCAACCCTTACCCTTCCCTTTTTCCTTCTTTTCTTTTCTTTCCTCTCTTCTCCTTTTCTTTTCCGCTGCTCCCATCCTCTTCCTCATTGTCTCTCTGTTCCCTTCGCTCTCTCTCGAGCTCTCAAAGCCGCCAGCCCCATGCCTTCTCTTCTTCCCTTCCTTGTATCGTTGCGGCCAGCGAGCGCCTACAAAAGGAGGAGAGTGGCCATGGAAACTGGGGACGAACGCGACAAGTTTCGGAGGTCCGCTCGAGTCTGCCGCCGTCACCATCCGGTAAGCATCTTTTCTCTTCCTCCTCTTCAATTTTCGAGCTCTAATGGGGTTAATCGGGCTTTTGATCTGTTATGGTGGTTTGTGTGTGTTGGTTTTCGATCGGTGGCTGTCGTGACGTTGTGGATGTCGGCCGTGCACGGGTTTTGTGGTGTTGATAGCGTTTTGGTTGCGTTTCGGTCCGTGTGGGTGTTGTTGCTGCTAGTAGTTTCCTTACCGGCGGTGGTGTTGATTGTGCTCGGGTCGGTGTGTTGCTTTCGAGCAGGAGGGTTGTTGCTCAAAATCAGTGTTGCTCGATAGATTTGAGGTCTTGGTGCCCGGATCTACTTTTTGGGTAAGGTTGTTTCACTCTTTCCTCTTTTCGGATGAGTTAAAGCGTGTAATTGTTATAAGAATGATGAATTGGATTTTTGTGTTTGACTATCCAGGTTTGGCAGTTCTTTGGTGTTGTGTCGGGGTCGTTTTGGAATTCTGACGAATTGAGACCGGAATCCGGTGGGAGGTCGCTGTTCCGACAATTGTTGACCGGAATCCGGCGCCCCGGGTACTGTTCCGGCGAGCTCAGGATCTTTCTGGCGAAGTTCGCGGCAAGATAATTTCTTCTTCGATTGTTAACGGTAATTCCCGGTTGGGTTGTAGTTAAATTTTTGTACATAGCATGTATTGTAAATGTTTGTAACTCATGTATCGAAAGGAAATGAAAATAGTGGAACGAGTTGAGTGACGTGGCCGGGTTAAGTCCGACGTGCATAGAACTCCTAGGTCGGGTATTCTTGGGCTCGGGTAAGTTTTTAGAACGGGAGTTTGGAAACTGGGCCCAGGCCCATTAACGAAGCTCTATGACCTTTAAGTTATAAAAATGGATTGTTAGAGTTGGGCTTTAAGCCCAGGGACATTTATGGATTTTAATGGTAGATTTTAAGGAAGTGGGCTTTAGGCCCAGTGACCTTGTGGGCTTTAGGCCCAATTAAAAGGTAATTAACCTGTGATGGGCTTTAGGCCCAAACTTGTAGGAATGCGTGAATTGGGTTCTGGACCCAATGGTTTACTTAGTAATATAAGCTAGGCCCTTAGTCGTTGATCATGTCACTACACCAGTGGGTGGTGGATTCGAAAATGGGATCGGTGAGATTTATAAGAATTATTTGGGCTTGGATACTGATACTTTGGTATGGGCCGAGTGTCACGGGTTAAATTCGAGATCATTGCTTTGGCATGCATTCATGTAGCTGTCATGAATAAAATCTTAAAATCTGTTCGTAGGATACTATGTGCATAGGAATGTGAGGCGGATTGTGGCTTTAGCTTCCGAGGCAATAGTTATGGCCAAGGTGAGGACATATAAACCATGATAGCATGTACTGCCTGCGATGCTCAGGTTCATAGGCTTTGTACATAGTTTGGTAAATGATTTTATGCTGCAAGTATTTTATGCCTGGTTTGGCTTGTTGTGATACATGCTTTGGTTGTGATGTGTGCCTGACTGTGTATGTTCTTCGATGCCATGTTAATTGTGATGAGCTGATAATGTCATGCTAATTATTATGAGCTGAAAATGCCATGTTGATTATTTATGGACTGGCATTACCTTGTGTTAAGATATGTGCTGTTATGCCAATATCATGTGTTCTTGTGAGCCTTAGGCTCGGTTTAGAGACTCTCTCTGGTGGCACACCACCTGTAAACACACTATGAGAATCACTCAATACATAAGTCATAATTGATAACAAATAATTACAAATAATACATGATCTACTGTGGGGCTGTTGACCGGTAGCACCGAGTGGGAGAGAGGGTACCCCTCGGGTCCTATTATTATAGTGAGGTATACTCACAGAGACGGCGACGAGGGGATTGATGGGTACGCCCTTCGATTAGTATATTAGTGAGAGTACCCCTCACAGAGCTGGCGCCTTGGGGATTGTCGGGTGTACCCCTTGGTTATTTGTTATTACCTATTTTTTTGGTGAGAATACCCCTCATAGAGCTGGCGACTTGGGATTCTTGTTTATGTATTCCTTCGAGGAGAATACCCCTCCTAGAGCTCTCGGCCACTTGGTTGTTTGTGGTTTTCTTTTGTCGGAACTTACGCATTCCGGTGTATTGATATAATTATATATATATGTTTTATACGCCCTGGGGAGCTGGCCAGTCGCTACCGCGCCCGACGCACACAGTAGAGGGCCCTAATAAGTTACCCAACGCTAAAGATATAATTAAACATAACTCTAATAAGTTGATTAATGATAAGCATGGGAATAAAGTCTGATCTTGACTTTGTATGGTGCACTGTGCCTTGTTTTGCACTATGGCTATTATTGCCAGATACTGATGTATTCGTGGTTGAATGGTACTAGTATATTCTGGTTTATTTGTTTGTGGTGAGACAGTGGTTGGTCTCACCCCCTCATAGTTTTTACACAGGTTAACTTATCGTGGATCAGGGATGCATTCAGGTTACTGTGCCTACTTTCCTTCGGGGACGGATCCATTGGTTGACACTTCATATGTATGTATTTGTCACTGAACTCGTTATTGATTTCCGCTGCATAACTTATCGGAATGCTGTTTTGTTATATTTGGAATGAATAATTGTTATTCTGGTTGGTTTGCCGGTGTTTACTTGGCTTGTTGAGCCTGATTTATTCTTGAGTCTTTTAGTATCCCTGATGTTTATTTTGCTATTGTGTAGCATTGATGAGTCATTTTACTCGGAGGATATTTTTTGGCATCCCTAGATTCAAGGGCATTTTTATCTTTCCTTGTTATTTATGTTTTGTATATTTGGTTTTGGGATGCGGTCGTTTCACCTGACCTTCGGCTAGGAAAAGGAATCTGCTCACTTCCTTCAAGACAGCATCATCAAGGGAAACCATGGCAACACCCTTTATGAATTTAGCATTCAAAAAGGCGTTGAACTCATCAACGGTGGGACACACCTCTACCATACCTTGACCGAAGCGGAATACGCGGCGACTCTTATCCCAGAATTTGGCAGGAGCATGAATCAGACTCTCCTCTATCACCACACCACGAAGCTTGAACTATCTGGATAAGCCCAGCATCGCAAAGTCTATACGACACACAGGGGGAACACTCGCCACCCACTTAAGCACCTTAGCAGATAGCTTCCCGCAAGTATAAGGGGTTGTTGTAGTACCAATGTCATCTCACAGGGATCTTTGTTAAGTACTATTCAACTAAGCAATTTATGATTATCTAGAGAAATAATGTTGATGATTGATGTTTGAAATGGAAAATCGATTAAAATCAATAATATTAAACGTCTAGGACTTCGGGGAATTCCTTGCCAACACTTTCATGCAATTAAGCTTCGCATAAGCAGACCATGTCCTGTGACTACACAGCTAGCCTATATAAATTCTATGAATTAAATCTGAAAATAAATTCATTTAAAAGAAACGGTAAATCTAAGCTAGATCGATAACCTACTCTCGTAGTGCCGTAAAATCCCTTCCTAATTTACGTCCTCCATTGTGAACACCCAAATTTGACTATTCAATATTCTATTAAATTAGATTTTAAATATGCTTGAACTTGGAGATTGAAGAGATGATTCAGTCTTGAGATTAAGGCATTTGAAATTTATTTTAGTAGAATTAATATATTTTGGTAATTTAAACCTTTATGTGATTGAACTCTAGGATTAATGAGATGATTTAATCTTAGGATAAAAATATACTAAGGTCTAATATACTAAAATTTGTTTTATTTTATTGTTTGGGCTCTTTAATTTATCTTTAACCAAATTATATTGTGATGATTTATTTTTAGGTTAGAAATGGATTTTAGGGGGCCCAAGTTGATGAAATATAATTCCTCCAGAGTTGTTTAGCCCAATAACACATTTTCTTGCAGGATAATTTTAGCTCTGATTTTCATGGAAAATCAGAGTTAAATCATCATTCAATTGGAAATTGTGTTTTCGGTTTGACTGTGCATAAAATGGGGATGTTAATGTGTATGAATCAGTTATGGGATGATTGGGAGGAGTAGTAATCAAGTAATTGAGTGATTCTGGGCAGTTTAAGGGTTAATTACGCGGTAGGATCAATAAGGGAGAAATTAGGGGAAGTCGAGATCAAAAAAAGGAAAGAACGGGTGTAACGCGCAGGTGCGGGCGGTCTTCCTTCCATGACCGCCCGGCCTGGCTGTCATCCAAAGGATGACCGCCGGCCATGGCGGTCATATGCACCCAGAACGCGTTTTTTTGCCCTGATTTCGATCCTAATTTGATTCTACTCGGTTTTGGCCCAGACTTTTTGCCATTAAGCTGGTCCACGCCCCTAGGTTACCCAGAACACTATAGATGGGACCCCCTCTCACATTTCAAAGGACACAAATTCTATTACAAACGTATTCTTCATAAGCTTTGGAGCTTGGAGAAACTTTACTTCTCCAAGCTTAAGAAATTATTTTATAGGAAAAACTATGGTGGAATTTCGTGGGTAGCACCAACCATTGAAGGCAGCAAGAGGTAGATCAAGAAGAACATTGAAGATTGAGTTAAGGAGTGGGAAGAAATCGTGTGGAAGACACAACCCGAACCAAGGAGCTAGAGGAGGGCTACAAGAGGTAATCTTAATCCCTTTTCGCTTGACCGATTGCTTTTGAGATGTTGATGTTTATGATGATGTGATTGTTGTGATGCCATGTCAAGAACTACGTGGGCTTTGAACCCGGTCGCCGGGGTACGTAGGTGGTTTCTAGTGGTGGAAACTCAAGCCCATTCTTCTTCTTCTTCTCCCCTTTCTTTTTTAGTTTCAATTATTATGTGTTCTGTTGTTCACACTTGCACACTTGCACAAGGCATACAAAATCCTTCAATTGCACAAGGTTACGCCCCATCTATGACGAATCCCTGGGTCCAGCATCTTTGGTTCGTTATCTAGTTGCCTAAACGGAGTCATGTGAAGGTTTTTTCCCGAGTTTCGTCCTTTAATAAAACTTGGGTGGCGACTCGAAAGATGTTGGATGACGGCTATGAAGAAGGTGTAAGGAATAGGTGAATAGGCCCAAGTGATTTTGGGTCGGGTATTCATAGTTGGCGACTCCGCTGGGGACTTAGAGGGTTCAAGAAACCTTGTGCAATCATTGAATTTTTGTATGTATTTTTATGTGTCATCATAAGTGTCTTGCATTCATGACAAATATTGTGAAGTCCTTCCCGAGGGCCAGGGGATCCAAGTCCGCTACATTGTTTTCCTTAAGCGATAGTGGCTTGTGTGAACCGGTTTCTCGCTGCTCAAGCAATGATAGGGATCAATGGGCCCCGGACCTCACGCGATATCCTTTATCGCATGTGACTAGGCCAAACTATTCCTTAGTGGTAGTCTTTCAGCCACCAACCAGCTGCATACCTTGAGCATCCCATGCATATTGAATCAGTAAGTGGTATGTGCATTTTGGTGTGATTATTATTGTGGATTTGTGTATGTGTAAATAGAGTGTTTTTATTTATTGTGTGATATGCATAATTAGTGGGACCGCCGTGCCAACTCTGCAGAGGGCCAATATTGCATAGTGTAATTTGATGATTCAGGTAAACGAACCCTAGAGAAGTAAGTATACATATCAAAGCCGAAGATAAATTTTTGGTGTTGTTGCCCCAGTTGACATACATGTCCTGTCGGTCTACCTTGTTTTAGGGAATCCCCATATGCATAGATTGAATATTGCATGACATGCTTTCAAATCAAACAAATCGAGTCGAGGTGCATCGTCTTTGTTGAAACTTGAGTTTTCTCAAAAAAAAAAAAGGAGATTGTTTTCAAAGAAAAGAAACGTCTTTTGCGAGTATATTCCACCATGTTTTCCACCAATTGTTGTTTGAAATAAAACAAAGCCTAAGTCTAGGATTCTTGATGGCCATGAACCGAATTGACTGAAAATCCTATGTTTAGGACACCGTGAGTGAAAAACTAATTTTATAAATCCACCAATTGCCATGATTAACGGGAATTTTGTTGATGGATGGCCGATGATGACTCTTAGAGTTTCAAATTTTCTATATTGCTCAACCCGACATTTGTTTTTCCGAACTCCTTATGCCTGTTTCTTTTTTCGAAAAATTTTGACGTCAACATTTACATCCTAGAACAAATTTCCAGGCCTTTTCATAGCGAATTTTACATATAGATGCTCAATAAAGGATATGATTTAGGCCCTCTTTGCTCAAGCCCGCAAGCCAACAAAAAGCCTACCCGGTAGTATTATCCCTTGGTAACCCTCTTTGAGCCCATGACTTGATAGCCAGACTTTCTTTGATTACCCACATCGACCCACCTTTAGCCCTTGGAGGCTTCTCTACGGCTATCATATATTTCTCTTCCAAGAATCATACCTTCTTCAAAACCCATTAGGAAGATCTCACTCCGAGCTTTCATCAAAGAATTTTTTGTTGATGACAAGTGCACATGAGCCTCAACTTTTACACATCCAAGACGGTCGATCCAACAAATCGCTCCAAGAGCATTATAAAAGGCCGAAGTGTACACACGGAGGAATAGACGAAGCCATTCACCGAAAGTCGTTCAAATCAATCGAAGAAAAATCATCAAAATCTTCCAAAATTGATTTCGGAAAATCCAAACAGCAAAGAAGCAAGTGTGTGCAAAAGCAATTGATTTTAAGCAAGAAAAATTTCCTCAAGAAGGTCAAGCCAAGTTGGATGCTATTTCAAGAATTGCGCTTTCAGAATATCTTTTGTTTTCTTGGTGGGAGCTCACTCAAGGCCTTTCCTAAGATGTGGTTTTGAACTTTGAATCCCTTACTATCCTTCTTTGATAAACCTATACACATGACCCCGTTACAACCCTCAATGAAAGACCTATTGATCCTTTTTGAGAGTATCTATACATAATAGTGGAGTTTAGACCTGGGATTTGCCTATGGGATTTCTTTTTGAAAATTTCATGACGTCAAATCATACTTGCATATGGGATCTTTCTTTGCTCGGGTTTTTATTCTAAATTTTTTTTTTATATGAACTCTTAAGAGTCCTCGATTGGGTGTCTTGATCTAAGTTCCCTTTAGACGGTGATTTGGTAAAGATTTTCAAAACCTTTGATTTGAAGCGTTATAGTACCACTGGTTTTGGCCATTCATGGGGTCCTTGTTGAAAAAAATATATATATTCATGGCCATTGGGAGTCCTTCACTTGAAGCTTTTGTGATTTTAGATGGGTTAACTCGCGTTTCTTGAGTTTCTTAACTTCCACCTTCGGCTTCAATGATTTTCATTGCTCATGCATCAAACTAGGGGCACATGCATCCAGACGCACTATGTAGATAACACTTGCATCCATACATGCAGAAGTAGATAGCGCTTGCATTTGAAGTGAAAAATAGAAAGAGAAAAATTGAAAAAGTGGAAGAGGATAAACAATATGTCATGGCATCATGCAGAGACTAGGGGCATCCCTCATGCATTGAAAACATAAACACATGGTAGACACACTCATGCATCACTTACATGGATTCTTTAGTAAGGTAGACTTGGTTGAGGGTAAATGATCAACAAAAGTGACAACATCTTAAATTCGTCATTTGATGTGGAATTACAATTCCTGGGGTTAACGACTGGAGGGGCATGGCATGCCAGAATCTATTGATGACTTTGTCTCTGGAATAACGGGCATGCTATGCCCGCACTCGAGATGTAGTCATTACGATCACCTGTAGAATTTAGGGCACGGCGGTCCTCCGGCTTTTGATGATTAATGTTCGATGTTGGGCATTCCTGAGAAGATGTAAGGCCCAGTTTTATTGATGAGTCAAGATGTGAGTTTGGACATTCTAGGAGATGTAAGCCCCAACTTTTGTTGTTTGATGAGATGAGTTTGGGGCATTCTCGGTAGAACGAGTCGTAAGGCCTAAACCTTTTTTTGTAAAATGATGCCAAGGGCATGCTACCCCATGGTTTGAATTGTGTGATTTTCGGGGCTTGGTACCTTATTAGAGTTGATGTTTGTTCCTAAGGGCATAACTGCCTATGTTTTTTGGAATAAGTGCACAAAGGGCATAGTGGCCCTAGTTTTTCGAACTTGAATAAGGGGCATAGATGCCCTAACTTTGAAAGTTGAATAAAAGGCATAGCTGCTTGGATTTTTGAACAAGAGGGGCATAGCTACCCTAATTTTCTGATGTAGAGAGAGGGCATAGCTGCCCGCATTTTTGAAGTTAATTACGCCAATCAATGGAAGATTGTAGTCATGTATATACATTGAGGTTATTCCAATAAATATGATTATGAGATAATCGCTTGCACATATTTATAACCCTAGAATATTTTGTATTCTTAAATGTCCCTAGTCGATTATTATTATGGATGGGTTGTAATAATAAATTAAGACTAGCGTATGTTAAGAATTGTATGAGATACGAATTCTACATACGGGTACAAGTTAGAGAACTTGTGGACTGGACCGACCCACATAAGAACCCTACATGGAACGTTATATGAATGTCATTAGTGGTTCTTATATGTATTGTCCTTAGACCTGAGAACATCAAGGTTCCCAGCATATGAGTCGTATACTTTGATATTATTCCTAGTCATCCGTAACTGGGTGGTCTTAAGGGTAATCATTGGGTATATGATAAATGTGTAGTGGGTTTTGATTGACCAAAATGGGATTTGTCCGACCCATATAACAGGTATATTATCAGATGGGCTTCCTGATAGAGTTGAACTGTTAAATGCATGGCCATGCTCGGATTATATGATATGGTGATATCATGAGTATCCGTTTCACACAGTTAACTCGAGGATCAAGAAACTAAGATTAAACATATACGAGATTGACATTTTCCATGTCTCGGTTTAGTCTTGATAATGGGTCGAAAGGACGATGACATGTTCCGAGGCATATAGAATCAGTACTGATCTTGTCGTTCGGGTAGCAATGATGTGTTGCTAGACGCCGCTCTTTGCTTATAATTGTAAAATGAGATTTTACAATTATTGCCGAATGTTACAAGTGCCTACAGGGTCACACACATAGAACCGTTGATTCGAGCAGGTGGTTGAACCATGGTTGGACTGTGGTTGAACCGGTTTGTGGTTGGACCATGGTTGGACCGTGGTTGGATCGTGGTTGGACCTGGGTCAGTTTTGGGCTGGTTTGGTTCACTAATTGTCAGAATTATTGAGCCAAACCTGGTGCCAAGTGATGTGTAATCCCATTAGCACTAGTGGAGACATGATTGGACAAAAGGCTAATCTTGATGGCCAAGTGTGTTGGCCATTGTCTAACACTTTTGTAAGTGGGATTAGTGGGTGTGAATAATCTGATTAGTGTGTGCTCATTTTGCTATGCTATCAGATTTTTCAGACTTGAGAGTGAGAGGTTTCAGTTTTTGAAAAAGAACACACTCACACCCATTCTTTGAGAAAAGAAAGTAGAACACATCAAACACCACATAGCTCCCGGAAATCCGTAGCTAGCACCACGGTTCGAGAGTGCTCGGGTTGGAGATCGTGAGACGGTTTCCGGCTGTGATCGACGGTTCGTATGGATACCATAGAGGAGCAGGATATCCTTCTTACTCTAGCTGATTTGGTTCCTCAGTTAGGTGAAAGATCCTAACCGATTCAGGTATGTTCATGTTTTGTTGTTCGGTTTAGTTGCTTCACATGGATCCTTCATGTGTTTCCGGGTTTTTGCTATGTATTTGTTGCATTTAGATTGTCTATTTTGCATGACCGAAAACTTACATTAGCTGCCCAAGTTCATGATTGCACAGTGGGCATAGCTGCCCAAATTATTGAGAGGGGCATAGCTGCCTGGATGTTTTTGAAATAGAACACATGAAGGGCATAGCTGCCCGAGTTTTCCGAAATTTAATTAAAGGGCATAGCTACCCGAGTTTTCAAGTTTAATTGTGTGAAGGGCATAGCTGCCTGAGTTTTTACTTTGATGCATGAAGGGCATAGCTGCCCAAATTTTTGAATTTGAAGGGTATAGCTACCCGAGTTTTTGAATTTAATCGATGGGCATAGTTGCCCGAGTTCTTAACTTGGTTGCATGAAGGGCATAGCTGCCCATGTTTTTGAATTTGATTGCCTGGAGGGCATAGCTACCTGATTTGTTCATGTTTAGGGCGTAGCTGCCTGAATTGTTAATTGCATCAAGGGCATAGCTGCCTAATTTCTTCAAGATGATTTCAAACCAAGGGCATAGCTGCCCGAATTTGTGAAGCTATTATGTTAGGGGCATAGCTGCCCAAATTTTTGAAGTTGACTACATCAAAGGCATAGCTGCCTGAGTTTTCAAAAATAGTTACACTAGGGGCATAGCTGCCTAGTTTTTCTAACTTTATTGCAAACTGAGGACATAGCTGTCCAAGTTTTCAAAATTGATCATATGCTTTGAATTGATTGCACTGAGGGCATAGCTGCCCGATTTTTTACACATTAGAGGCATAGTTGCCCCAAGTTTTTTGGATAATCCTGCACCATAGGTATAGCTGCCCAAAATGTTAGAATTAACCACACTCTTGGGGGCATAGCTGCCCCGGTATTTTGTAAAACTTAATAGGCATAGCTACCTGAACATTGGACATGATTAGGGGCATAGCTGCTCCGACTTTTTGAATTTATGGGCATAACTGCCCGAAATTTTGCGACAATTTTTAGGGGCATGGCTGCCCCATCTTTTTTGAAAATGTTTTATTGAACCTTGGTGGCATAGTTGCCACAGATTTTCAAACCAAGACAATAGCTGCTCAAAATTCATGACACACACAACATGCATCAAACCATTCAAATTTGGTTGTTCCTTTTTTGCTTTGTTTCGTCCTTAATCTCTAAGGACCCATCAACGAGGGGCTTCTGTGAACACCCAAATTTGACCCATGGATATTCTGTTAAATTAGATTTTAAACATGCTTGAACTTGGAGATTGATGAGATGATTCAGTCTTGAGATTAAGACATATTTGAAATTTATTTTAGTAGAATTAATATATTTTGGTAATTTAAACCTGTATGTGTTTGAACTCTAGGATTAATGAGATGAATTGATCTTAGGATAAAAAAATACTAAGGTCTAATATACTAAAATATGTTTTATTTCATTGTTTGGGCTCTATAATTTTTCTTTCACCCAATTATATTGAGAAGATTTATTTTTGGGTTAGAAATGGATTTTAGGGGGCCCAAGTTAATGAAATATAGTTCCTCCAGAGTTATTTAGCCCATTAACACAATTTTTTGCAGGATAATTTTAGCTCTGATTTTCGTGGAAAATCAGAGTTAAATCATCATTCAATTGGAAATTGTGTTTTTGGTATGATTGTGCATAAAATGGGGATGTTAATGTGTATGAATCAGTTATGGGATGATTGGAAGGAGTAGTAATCAAGTAATTGAGTGATTCTGGGCAGTCTAAGGGTTAATTACGCGGTAGGGTCAATCAGGGAGAAATTATGGGAGAATCGAGATCAAAAAAAAGGAAAGAACGGGTGTAACGCGTAGGCGCGGGCGGTCATCTCGGGACGACCGCCAGGTCTGGGCAGTCTTCCTTCCATGACCGCATGGCCTGGCTGTCATCCATTGGATGACCGCCGGCCATGGCGGTCATATGCACCCAGAACACGTTTTTTTGTCCCGATTTCGCTCCTAATTTGATTCTACTCGGTTTTGGCCCAGATTTTTGGCCATTACCTTGGTCATTAAGCTGGTCCACGCCCCTAGGCTACCCAAAACACTATAAATAGGACCTCCCTCTCACATTTCAAAGGACACAGATTCTATTACACACAAACTCTTCATAAGCTTTGGAGCTTGGAGAAACTCTACTTCTCCAAGCATAAGAAATTGTTCTATAGGCAAAACTCTGGTGGAATTTCACGGGTAGCACCAACCATTGAAGGCAGCAAGAGGTAGATCAAGAAGAACATCGAAATATTTAGTTAAGGAGAGGGAAGAAATCGTGTGGAAGACACAACCCGAACCAAGAAGCTGGAGGAGGGCTACAAGAGGTAATCTTAATCCCTTTTCGCTTGATCGATTGCTTTTGAGATGTTGATGTTTATGATGATGTGACTGTTGTGATGTCATGTCGAGAACTACATGGGCTTTGAACCCGGTTGCCGGGGTACGTAGGTGGTTTCTAGTGGTGGAAACTCAAGCCCATTCTTCTTCTTCTTCTCCCCTTTCTTTTTTAGTTCCAGTTATTATGTGTTTTGTTGTTCACACTTCCACACTTGCACAAGGCATACAAAATTCTTCAATTGCACAAGGTTACGCCCCAACATGGATGGGTGCCTAACACCTTCCCATCCATGACGAATCTCCGGGTCCAGCATCTGTGGTTCGTTATCTAGTTGCCTAAACGGAATCATGTGAATGTTTTTTCCCGAGTTTTGTCCTTTAATAAAACATGGGTGGCAACTCCAATGATGTTGGATGACGGTTATGAAGAAGGTGCAAGGAATAGGTGAATAGGCCCAAGTGATTTTGGGTCGGGTATTCACAACCATCCATTTGCCAGTGACGAGGTAAATTAAGAGCATTAAGAAATTTACCTACTAAATCTCCAATAAAAATCACGCCTCCCTAGAGGTCGGTTTTTAAAGCCCGGTTAATGTTTTTCTATAGGCAAACGACGCTGTCACTTAACGTTTCCCTATTATGGATTTATGCTAAACGATGGCCAGTCAATTAACATAGTGAAGTTTCATTATCGGATTAAAAGAGAATAAATTCAGAAATAAAACTTTAATTAAATGTGCATGGAAAAATTAACAAGTTCATCCCCTAATCCTAGACTACAAATTTAGCAAGACATAGCCTTAAAGAAAATAACAAGAACTTGGAAATAAATCACCATGATTAATTCAAGGAATAAACTTACAAGAATATTGGGGTCAACCTTGAACCAAAAGAGACAAATCCCAAGCCAAGAAACTTCCAAAAGCTTGAGCTAAATATGCTTGAATTACAAAGGAAAGAAAAGTACAAGTCCTAGGCTAATGTAGTGTGTTTTCCGATTGGAGAGTGAGTGTAGAACTTTATGCCTTTGTCTTCAAGTGTGGTCCTTTATATAGTGAAGGGAGAGTAGGATGTGTGGTTGGAAATTATGGTCCAGAAGAGACAAAGGAGGAGCATGTATGGCCTCCCCACTTTGCGCCAAAAATAGAAAGTGGTGGACCACTTCTTCCCTCCAAAATTAGCCACCAAAACAACCTCCTTCCCTCCATTTTTCATGCAACGTGAGTGGGAGCTAGCTTCATGCAAAAGAAGCTACATGCTATTGGACCCATTCTCCCCTTGATGATGTCTGCAAAAGTCGCATGCAAATTGGCCAAGGATGGAGAGCTTTCACGTGGAGACAAAGTCCAAGTTTTGGACTTTTACTTCTTTCTTCTTTTCTTTTTCACCATGGGCTTTGGGCCACCATAAATTGGTCCATTATGATTCTAGGCTATTTTTGTAAGGATCTTTGGCCCAATTTCAGGGAGGCTTCATCTCGTCTTGCCACGTGTCCACGGGATGCATGGGCTGAAACACTTCGCATAGGCAGCCTATGCTGGAACTGCACATCTTGTCCGGAAATCCAATATTTATTTCTAATTTCTACATAAAAATGTTAAAACCTAAAGAAAAAAATAAAAAGATGAAAAGGAGAAAAATACTAAATACAAGACGGCTAAATAAAATAAATAAATATTTTGCAAGCTAAAAACGTTGAAAGAACCCGTGAAATGAGTGCAAAATGCATACTCATCACCACCCCAAACTTAGAATTTTGCTAGTCCACAAGCAATTATCGTGAAAAATCGGGATGAAAACGTCTTACCCATTGGAATCAACAGAACCCAATCAACCAAAGTTACATGGAAAGTCTCTAATTATCAAGAAGGAAGCCTCGGTATCCAACCTTCAAGAATCGTGAGAAAAGGTGCCAAGATGGTCCGAATATGCACTTTGTTAGGCAATTAATCCCATTGATTCTAATTCACAACTTCCCTCTTTTTTTTTTGCAAATAATAATGAACTTGGCATTTGTAAAAACAAAAATAGGGTCAAATATGCAGATTCACTTCCCGATCTCCACTAATGACAAGGATAGATTTACAGGGATCAAAAGGTCTTTATTCGGGTTGAAATGAGGCTCCGGTTATGTTTAAGAAAGAAAGGGATAAAGGAATTCAAAAGATGCAAATGCCCAAAAGGAGAGTCTTACCATAACATAGCCAAGAAAGGTGTCTTTGGAATGGTTCGAAAGAACATTGTGCGCGCCATGGAGAGTTTTTTTTTTGTGTTGCCTTCTTTCTTCTTCCTTTTTTGCGAGATACATCAATTCTGTGCATCGTTTCTTTTTTTTTTCTGTGAAGTATCCCTCTTTTTTTTTTTTTGAAAGCAAAGGCAAATGGTCTCTCCAACATCGACACAGGCTGCGTATGTTGTGCCTGTGTGTAGATGAACCACCACTTTTCTTGATGTTAGCATATGTTAACGAAAGATGAATTCGAGCAAATGGACATGGGTGGATCTCTATGAAAAACATGGTGATAGCCATAGATTCATAGGGTATAGGTGGTGAATGTTTGTTTACCAACGAAAAATGGCTATCAGCAAAAAAGTCTCGAAGAGGTTTACGAAGGTAAATGTATATACATGGGTAGGCTATGTGGTTTGTGTGGGCTGCGAAAGAATGCGTTAATCCTATCCATGAAAAAAAATCCTTGTAATAATTTCGCTTTGATCGGGTTGTGAACCTGTTCTAAGACCCAAAAGATTTATGCCAAATGTGTTTAAACAAAAACGAGCAAAGCGAAGAGGTCAGAAGCGAATTGAAACCAATCGGAAAAATTTACCAACAAGCGTAACTCGGCCATTTGGGAACTCATCCCCAATGTTCATGCAAGCGGACACGAGTCTTGATCGTGGAAACTCAGAGGAATCCTTGTACTTGTGTCGGATTTGGCCCAATTAAGCCCAACGGGTTCATCTGTAACTTGCAAAAATTTATTCAAACAAAAGAAAAAACAAAAAATAAACTGAAAAAAATTACTTATTATCATGCTAAGAAAGCTAAAAAGAAATAAAAGGCCGCAACCACTATGCTGAAAGTATAGCCACCCCAAACTTAAAACTTGCAGTGTCCTCACTGCACAAAAATAGGCTAGAAAAGTTCAAAAAACAAAGCAAAATGAGCTTGCGGACCAAAATGTTTAAAAGAAAATAAATTGAAACAGCAAAAGAACTAATGGAACCTGAACTTGCTGCTTTTATTTGCGAATAAAAAATGGAAAGAATTGTGGGTTGCCTCCCACACAGCGCTTCTTTAATGTCTTGTAGCTAGACTTGGAGCTCTTCATGCCGTAGGTGATTCGGGGAACAGTTTCACTACCTCTTGTCCGGTAGGCTCTCCAGGATGATAAAGCTTGGGTAACAAGACTGAGTTTCCAATTCTGAGGTCTTTTTTTTGGATGCTACTCTCACGCCAGTGTTTGGTTCCTTTTCTGCCAACTTCATGAGTATAAACTGAGGGATTAGTCCCGATAAGATCATCGGTGGAATACACAATTTTCTTCCTGTGTTGTCCCTTATCTTTCAGCAACTTATCTTCCTCTCCCTCAGTAAAACTCACATTTATATCACCTGGATGTGTGGATTTTGTTCCCAGTAATGCATATTGGAGCTCAAGAGGTAAAGGTTTCATTTTAACCTTCGGAGCATTTTCTTCTTTCATGACTTCTGGCGTTATCTAACTTCTCAAATCTCATGTCTTATTCGTCAGATGTCAGAGATAAGATCTCAAGATGGCATGCGTAATCTGCTATCTCAGGATCTGGGTCCCGAATACCTTTACTAAGAGCGATACACGCCAATAGTGGTTCTGCACAGCGTTCCTGTGCAAAGCTTTCGTCAACTGCTATCTCTTGTAAGTCAAGTTGGTAGCATGAATCGTCCGACACTCTTTTGCGAACAACTTCATCAACAGCGAAGCAAATCTTTTCAGACCCGACTTGTAGCAAGAGCTTCCAGCCCTTGACATCAATGATGGCACCAGCAATTGCCAAAAAGGGTCATCCCAGGATGATGGGTACGTGGTGATCTACTTCTATGTCGGGAACCAAAAAATCAACTGGGTCGAAGAAGTTCCCAATTTTGATAGGAACATCTTCCAAAATTCCCACTGGATACTTGACAGACCTATCTGCTAGGTGGAGTGACAAAGCAGCAGGTTTGAGATCCCCTAGACTGAGTTGCTTACTGATCGACAACGGGATAAAACTAACACTTGCACCTAGATCGCAAATTGCTATTTCGATGCGAACCTTCCCTATATCGCAGAGGATAGTGAATGTTCCGGGATTTGGAAGCTTGTTATGAATGATCGCACTACACTCTCTAGTCATGGCCACTTGTCCGTAGTCAATCAATTTCTTCTAATTGTACAAGAGGTCCTTTAAGAATATAGCATACACGGGCATTTGGGACACGGCCTCGATGAACGGAATGTTAATGTAGAGCTTCTTCATGATCTCCAAGAAGCATCCAAACTGTGGGTTGAGCCTTTGAGGGAAAGGAATAGGCAGAACATAAGCCTTAACTTCATCTTTCTTTGCCTTCCCCCTGTCGGCCTGCACAGCCTGCCTATGCTCCGCAGGCTTGTCTTTTTGCATGGCCTGGCCATGCTCTGCTTCTTTTACCGGGACTGGGGTGGTTTCCACTCTTCGTATTGAGTACCACTCCTAAGAGTGATTGCATTGCATTGAGCGTTAGGGTTGACCTCCGGCTTGCCCAGTAATCTGCCAGGATTGCCCTGACTACGGCCAACTTGTGCAATCTGACTCTTGAGATTGTTAATCTCGTCAAAAAGCCCTTTCACAACTTGCCACTGCTCCTCCATGAATTGTTGTTTTTGCTTCATAAAATTTTTCTTGAGCGATTGCTTGTCATTTGGAGGAGCTGGTTGATATGCTTGTTGGTATGCCTGTGCAGGTTGTTTAGGAGAAAATCCGGGAGGACCCCTTCCGGTTTGATTTTGGTTGGGCTGTTGAAGTTAGGGTGGTCCTTCCAATTTGGGTTGTAGGTGTGTGAATAAGGGTCCTTCTGGACTCTCTGGATGATGTAACTCACTTGCTCTTGGCATGCTTGCTCATAGCCTCCCTCTGGCGGGCACTCCGAATAACCTCCTTCGCATCTAGCACTGGAATGGGATTGTCCTTTCCCAATAACGGTTTTCATTAGGGCATCCATCTTGGCGTTCAATAAGCTTATCGCGTTAAGTTCAAGAACTCCGGCCGTTCTTGTGAGCTCACCTGGCCATTCGAATTTATTGCTGGCGATGTGTTCGAACAATTCGTACACATCCTCAGCATCTTTTGCTAAGGCAACTCCTCCAGCTGTAGCATCAACGTGTGCACGGAGCGAATCACACAGGCCTGCATAAAATTTTTCCACGATCAGCCAGTCGGGAAGGCCATGCTGTGGGCATCTTCTTAGTGCATCTTTAAAACTTTCCCACGCATCGTAGAACGATTCATTGGACTTCTGTTTGAACTCCATGTTGTTGTTCCTTAATATCATGGCTTTGCTGGGCAGGAAAAATTTCTTCAAGAACGCCTGTGATAAGGCAACCCATGTATCAAACGTCCCAGGAGTTTGTGCAGTCAACAACGCCTTTGCCTTATCCTTGAGTGAGAAAGGAAAAAGGCGCAGCTTGATAGCATCCTCGGAGGCTCCATTCACCTTCATTGTGTTGCAGATTTCCAGGAAATCTTGCAAATGTTGATTTGGGTCTTCAATGGAGGAACCCCCAAAAGGCTCATTTTAGACCATCTTGATTAGGGTTGGCTTTAGCTCAAAGTTATTTGCTTGCACAGCTGGGCGTACCACGCTCGACCGTGCATGGGTTGCATCGGGGATGGAGAAATCCCGAACCGGCCTGTGCCGAGGTCCGTATTGGACACCCTCGATCTCCTAGATAATGCGTCTTACGTGTCCCTCCATATCTCCTTCGGTAAAACTTGAAAAAACCTGAAGAAAAAAACAGAAGAAAAACTACCCAAACAGGTGAAAAAGTAAAAGAAAAATAAAAATCTAGATTAACCAAATCACTAAGTAAAATAATATTCACGCCGATCCCCGGCAACGGCGCCAAAAACTTGATAGCTTCCCGCAAGTATACGGGGTTGTTGTAGTACCAAGCTCGTCTCACAGGGATCTTTGTTAAGTACTGTTCATCTAAGCAATTTATGATTATCTAGAGAAATAATGTTGAGGATTGATGTTTGAATTGGAAAATCGATTAAAATCAATAATATTAAACCTCTACTACTTCGGGGAATTCCTTGCCAACATTTTCAAGCAATTAAGCTTCGCATAAGCAGACCATGTCCTGTCACTACACAGCTAGCCTATATAAATTCTATGAATTAAATCTGAAAATAAACTTTTCTAATTGAAACGGTAAATCTAAGCTAGATCGATAACCTACTCTCGCAGTGCCGTAAAATCACTTCCTAATTTACGTCCACCATCCATTTGCCAGTGACGAGGTAAATTAAGAGCATTAAGAAATTTACTTACTAAATCTCCAATAAAAATTACGCCTCCCTCGAGGTCGGTTTTTAAAGCCCGGTTATTGTTTTTCTATAGGCAAACGATGTTGTCACTTAACGTTTCCCTATTATGGATTTATGCTAAACGATGGCCAATCAATTAACATAGTGAAGTTTCACTATCGGATTAAAAGAGAATAAATTCAGAAATAAAACCTTAATTAAATATGCATGGAAAAATTAACAAGTTCATCCCCTAATCCTAGACTACAAATTTAGCAAGACATAGCCTTAAAGAAAATAACAAGAACTTGGAAATAAACCACCATGATTAATTCAAGGAATAAACTTACAATAATATTGGAGTCAACCTTGAACCAAAAGAGACAAATCCCAAGCCAAGAAACTTCCAAAAGCTAGAGCTAAATATGCTTGAATTACATAGGAAAGAAAAGTACAAGTCCTAGGCTAATGTAGTGTGTTTTCCGATTGGAGAGTGAGTGTAGAACTTTATGCCTTTGTCTTCACGTGTGGTCCTTTATATAGTGAAGGGAGAGTAGGATGTATGGTTGGAAATTATGGTCCAAAAGAGACAAAGAAGGAGCATGTGTGGCCTCCCCACTTTGCGCCAAAAATAGAAAGTGGTGGACCACTTCTTCCCTCCAAACTTAGCCACCAAAACAGCCTCCTTCCCTCCATTTTTCATGCAACGTGAGTGGGAGCTATCTTCATGCAAATGAAGCCACATGCTATTGGACCCCTTCTCCCCTTGATGATGTCAGCAAAAGTCACATGCAAATTGGCCATGGATGGAGAGCTTTCACGTGGAGACAAAGTCCAAGTATTGGACTTTTACTTCTTTCTTCAATTCTTTTTCACCATGGGCTTTGGGGCACCATAAATTGGTCCATTATGATTCTAGGCTATTCCTGTAAGGGTCTTTGTGTAAGTTTCCCTAGGCTATATGACAATCATATACAAGCAAAAGATGCAGCGGAAGCAAAGGAAACTTTGCCAAGAACCACATGTGAAGCATATAAACCGTATAACAAAATTTCATACCTTGTTCGGTTGAGGTCTTTCACCCAACTGCTGGAACGAATCATCTAGACCAAGACGAAGGCTGAAATGAATCAGTTAGAGCAAGAAGAAGCCCTGCTCCTCTACGGTATCCACACGAACCGTGACCTTCCCGGAATCATCACACGAATCCAAGAACGAGCTCCCCGGACTGATGTGCTAGCAAGAGTAAAACCGGGAACTTGTGTTTGTGGTGTTTTGGTGTTCTTTTTCTTTCACAAAGAAAGGGGTAAGTGTGTGTTTTCTCAAGCTCTCAAGAACACTTCTCAAGCCTCAATCCTCTGAATTTTTCAGACACAAAAACGTTCTAACCAACCCAAGTGTGAAGAATAATGCCTTAGACAAAAGCATGTGCATGCCAACTCACAAAGGCATGTCAAAGTGGACAACACCTTTGGCCAACATGTTTCCACTAACTCTTAGTGGGAATATTCATCACAAGGCTGCAATAATGGCTCCACTAATCTGATGCTTAGTGAACCAAACCACCCCAAAACGACCTGGTTCAACCATGGTCCAACCACGGTCCAACCACACCCGGTCCAACCATGGTCCAACCACGGTTCGACCATCTGCTCGAATCAACGGTTCTATGTGTGTGACCCTGTAGGCACTTGTAACGTCCGGCAATAATTGTAAAATCTCATTTTACAATTATAAGCAAAGAGCGGCGTCTAGCAACACATCATTGCTACCCGAACGACAAGATCAGTACTGATTCTCTATGCCTCGGAATATGTCATCGTCCCTTCGTCCCATTATCAAGATTAAACCGAGACATGGAATATGTCAATCTCGTATATGTTTAATCTCGGTTTCTTGATCCTCGAGTTAACTGTGTAAAACGGATACCAATGATATCAACATATCATAATCCGAGCACGGCCGTGCATTTACAGTTCAACTCTATCAAGAAACCATCCGATAATATACCCGTTATATGGGTTGGACGAATCCCCTCTTGATCAATCAAAACCCACTACATACTCGGCATATACCCAATGATTACCCTTATGTCCACCCAGTTACGGGTGACTAGGAATAATATCAAAGTACATGATTCATATGTTGGATACCTTGACGATCTCAGGTCGGAGGACAATCACATCTATAAGAACCACTAATGACATACATATAACGTTCCATGTAGTGTTCTTATGTGGGTCGGTCCAGTCCACAAGTTCTCCAACTTGTACCCGTATGTAGAATTCATATCACATATAAATTCTCAACATACGCTAGTCTTAACTTATTATTACAACCCATCCGTAATAATAACCGACTAGGGACATTTAAGAATATACATATCAAATATATATATATACTAGGGTTATAAGTATGTGCAAGCGTTTATCTCATAAACGATACTTATTGGAATAACCTTAAAGTGTATGTACATGACTATAAATAAACATCCATGATTGGCTTTTGGGCATATTACTAACAATCTCCCACTTGCACTAAAGCCAATCATCCATGTATCTTATACATGTGGATCTAGCATGACCATCATGCTTCAGTTGCATGAGAAGATTAGACAATGTATCTGCTACATTGTTCCCAGAAGGAACTATACACAGCCTTAGTTGTAGAGTCGGTGGCTGTTCTTGCTTGGAACTCTTCCAGCTCACAGTACCACCTCCAAGACAAAACACATATCCTTATTGCGATCTAAAATCATCCCTGTCAGTTTGGAAGCTGGCATCTTTGTAACACTTTACAACAAGCCCATCAACGCTTCCGTAAACCAGGAATGCATCCTTAGTGCTTCTCAAGTACTTAAGGATATTTAATCGTTATCCAGTGACTTTCACCGAGATCAGATTGGCATCTGCTTGTGACACTCAAAAGCATAAGTGACATCCGGCCTAGTACATTGCATGGCATACATGATAGATCCTATTGCAAACGCATAAGGAATCTAACCCATCCGCTCTCTCTCCTTAGTCATACTAGGATACAGATTCTATGAGAGAGCTATGCCATGTGACATGGGCAAGAAACCGTTCTTGGTATCTTTGCATGCTAAACCTCTTTAGCATCCTGTCAATATATGTACTCTGACTTAGCCCGAGAAGCCTTTTGGATCTATCTCTATAGATCTTTATGCCTAACACTTAGGCAGCTCCTCCTAAGTCCTTCATTGAGAAATTCTTTCCTAACCAAGTCTTTACAGACTTTAGTGTCGGAGTGTCATTCCCAATAAGTAGGATGTCGTCAACATACAACAACAAGAAAACAATAGTGCTCCCACTAACCTTCTTGTAAACACATGAATCATCTTCACTTTTAATGAAACCAAACTCTTTGATTACATCATTAAAACGAAGATTCCAACTCCTAGAAGCTTGCTTTAGTCCACAAATGGACATTTGCAACTTGCATACCATATCTCATAGTCATGGCATCCAGCTATAGCCAATAGAATTCGGATAGATTTAACTATGGCGACTGGTGTGAAGGTTTCATCATAGTCAATACCATGAACTTGCTTGAAACCTTTCGCAACCAATTGCCCTTAAAGGTAATCACATTACCATCCATGTCGATCTTTCACAAAGACACATTCGTACCCTACAGGTATTACCCTTTCAGGTGGATCAACCAAGGTCCATACCTTGTTCTCATACATGGATTCCATTTCCGAATTCATGGCTTCTAGCCACTTCTTGGAGTCTAGACCCGTAATGATCAGCTGATAGGAAGTGAGCTCATCCTGACTTATGAGCATCACATCTCCAATATGAGTTATGAGAAATCCATATTTCTCAAGCTCATACCGAGTCCTATCCGACCTACGCGGTCCATGTGTTTTAGGTACAGGATTCTCATCCACAACAACTTGCGGATCCTGTCCTTTGTTCCATCTCAGCCTCTTTATCTCGAACTTCTTCGAGTTCTATTATCCTCCCACTGATTTTTCTAGAAATAAACACTCTTTCTAGAAAACAGCAGTCTGAGCCACAAACACTTTGTGCTCTATGGGATTATAGAAATAATACCTTTAAGGTATCATACAAAAAGCACTTGTCGGATTTAGGGTCGAGTTTATCCGATGCTTCACGTCTCACGTAAGCATGACAACCCTAAACCCTCATAAAAGACAAGTTGGGACGCTTCCCAGTCCATGTCTCATATGGCGTCTTTTGACCGATATAGATGGAACACGGTTAAGTGTAAATACAGCACTCAATAATACATGTCCCCAAAAGGAAGAAGAAAGGTTAGTTTGACTCATCATAGAACGAACCAAGTCCAACAAGGTTCCGTTCCTCCTTTCGGATACAACATTTCATGGAGGCGTATCCGGTGGAGTAAGTTGTGATACTATACCACAACCCTTTAGATGATCAAGAAACTCTCGGTCTGAGTATCCACCGCCTCGATCTGATTGAAGCATCTTAATACCTTTCCCGAGCTGATTCTGTACTTCATTCTTAAATTCTTTGAACTTTTCAAAGGATTCCGACTTGTGTCTCATTGGATACACTTAGCCGTATCTACTGATGTCATCAGTAAATGTAATGAAGTATGGAAAACCACCTCTAGCCTGTGTAGACATAGGTCCGCATACATCAGTATGTATTAGACCTACCAAGTCCTAGGCTCTTCACCTTTACCCGTAAAGGAAGCCTTAGTCATTTTGCCTAATAAACATGACTCATATGTCTCAAATGATTCAAAATCAAATGAGTCTAAAATTCCAACTTTATGGAGTTTAGGAATACGAGTCTAGTTTATATGGCCCAAACGACTATGCCAGAGATAGGTTTCACTAGAATCATATAATCTAACCTTCTTCGTATTAATGTTATAGATAGGCATCACTAGGTTTAGAACATACAAATCATCGTTTAAAATGCACCATCATAATCAATTTCATTGAAATAAATAGAACAACAATTGTTCTTTATTATCAATGAAAAACTTTTCTTGTCCATACAAGACACAGAAATCAAATTCCTGCTTATGGTAGGTACATAATAACAATTGACCAGTTCTAAAACAAAATACTAGGTAAGGATAGATAGTAAGTCTCTACGGGTAATGTTGCAACTCTTGCTACAATTCCGATGCGTAGGTCTATCTCATCCTTAGCCAATCTCCCACTCTTTCTCAGTTCCTTCACATTTCCTAAAATGTGAGAACCACATCCGGTATCTCATACCCACGATGCAGAGGTAGAGATATTAGCCTCTATAACAAAATACCTGAAGCGGAAGTCTCACTTTCCTTCTGCTTCTTTACCTCTTCAAGGTAAACAGGGCAGTTGCATTTCTAATGGCCTGGTTTATTGCAACGGAAACAATTTCCTACCTTTGCAATACCTCCCTTGGGTATCAGCACATGAGAACAAGAAGATGTACATGCACCAAACCTTTTGGTACATTTCTTCTTCTTGTCTAACATTGCTTTACCCCTTCCTTTTTCAAAGGAAACCAAGACCCCTAAGGCTCTCAATGTATCTAATCACCTTGAGCACATGAGGTCTAACGGGTGATAACTTAGCCATCTTGCATTGGAACAATGCCTTAGAGGTCTCGTACCTACCATGCCTTACTTGCTCTCCTCAGAGCAATTTCAGATGTTCGATCATATCGAACGCCCACATGTTCTCATCTTGCTTCAGAAGCTCAGAGTCCATGGAAATTACCATAAGGCATGTAACATCCAACGCATCATCAACATGCTACTCAGAAGCATCTACTTCTGCCCTAAAAGCATTAGGCGCCAATTCATTAAGAACAGGCCCTTCAAGGACATACAAATTTTTCTTGTTTGAAGACTATCCTCAAAATGTGATGCCACTCTAGGAAACTATTCCTATTCAGCTTGTCCTACTCTAGGACCAATCGCAATAATAGGTGCTAGTGTTTTGTGCCATGGTAATTCTACAACAAAGATCAACTCACACAAATAATAGTCATGCATACAAAACATTTAATAAGGAATTCTATTAAATGTACTCCTACTATATAAATCAAGACAATTATATAAGTAGGCCAAGATCCATATTTCACTACAACATAAGTCAGCTAGGGCTGATCACCTACATCATAGCTATTTAGGTAGACAACTCTTGTCAATTACATCTCTATGTAACTCTTGGATAGTTGAGTGAACAACACCTTGTCCAAGTCTATCTTATAGACATTGCTCAACCCTTGCCTCTAGGTTCTTAATCCTATTAAGGTAACCTAGTTAAGTCCAAACCCACAACAAGCAATCGGGATATTACAATTATCCTCTCGAACCTTGCTAGGATAAACATAGGCACCTTGCTAGGGCAAAACCTACCTAGTGTTGATCTAAGCAATGATTAGTGCTCATCATGGAAGGCAACTAAGAACTTAATATTTCATCAATATATGTACATACATCTCATGCATATATTCATCAAAGCATACATTGATGTTATGTAAGTTTGGAAACCAAAAATACAAGTGAAACATCGATGTTTGAACTTGAACATCGATGTTGTGATATGAGAATCCAATTCTCCCAACTTTTGGCAGCATTCAGTATTCAGGCCATATCTGGAGCTATAGAGCTCTGATTGGTGCAAACTTGGTGTCCCTGGAAAGCTAAGAAGTAGAGCTACAACTTTGCTGTTCAGGCCAGACACCAATTCGGCCTCCTTCTGTACTCAATTTGCTGTTGAAGTCGCTACAGTCCACAACATCGATGTTGAACCCTTCAACATCGATGTTTGGAGTTTGCGAATCCATAAAACATCGATGTTTTCAAGACAACATCGATGTTGGGGTTTGCCGAACCCTCAAAACATCGATGTTGACCATCAAACATCGATGTTGGAGGTTGCCGAATGCATAAAACATCGATGTTGACACTTAAACATCGATGTTTGAGTACTTGAACTCCAAACCATTTGGCAGTAGCTCAAAAACATCGATGTTGAACTCTTAAACATCGATGTTTTGAGTACTTGAAAGTTCAAAATCTTGGCAGTAGCATAAAAACATCGATGTTTACCATAAACATCGATGTTTGAACTCCTGGAACTCAATAACATCGATGTTGGAATTAGAACATCGATGTTCTTTGAATTCTGGAATTCAAACCAATTTCGCCGAGCTCAAATAACATCGATGTTTAACATTTAAACATCGATGTTGTTGAGTGTTAGCATGAAAACATCGATGTTTGACCACACAACATCGATGTTTTGGAGATTCGGCCAAGGCCAATCTTCATGCCAACATCGATGTTGGTCACACCAACATCGATGTTTTGGCCAAACATTGCTTGAACGACAATCGTTCGAAACACAAACCGACACTCGGTTTTTCTTAGTCGAACCCTTCAACCTACTGCCATAAACATCTTGTTTGATATCTCATACCAATCAAGTTCTTGTTGTCAAAACACTTTTGACAAATCAACCTCAACAACATATGTATCACATACATACAATTGAAGACAATATGACATGATCATGCTTTATCACATAGAACATATCATGCATATTCACTAAGACATATCAAGCATATGAATATATTTGAATGGCAAAACACATATATATACCAAATCAAAAGCAGCATATCAATTGCCAAAACACCAAGACATCATGTTCAAAATCATTTGGCATATCACATACACAAAATGATTCCTACACATGCTTAGATGATCATATCACATATGAATCATTTACACGGTTTAGAGCTTCACAAGAAGGCTCCGCTACCACTGTAAGTTTCCCTAGGCTATATGACAATCATATACAAGCAAAAGATGCAGCGGAAGCAAAGGAAACTTAGCCAAGAACCACATGTGAAGCATATAAACCGTATAACAAAATTTCGTACCTTGTTCGGTTGAGGTCTTTCACCCAACTGCTGGAACGAATCATCTAGACCAAGACGAAGGCTGGAACGAATCAGTTAGAGCAAGAAGAAGACCTGCTCCTCTACGGTATCCACACG
This sequence comes from Turnera subulata, assembly GCA_028386065.3. Classification (NCBI taxonomy): domain Eukaryota; kingdom Viridiplantae; phylum Streptophyta; class Magnoliopsida; order Malpighiales; family Passifloraceae; genus Turnera; species Turnera subulata. The sequence goes on along the minus strand of JAKUCV010005864.1, from coordinate 124,794 downwards.
AACCGTGACCTTCCCGGAATCGTCACACGAATCCAAGAACGAGCTCCCCGGACTGATGTGCTAGCAAGAGTAAAACCGGGGCTTGTGTTTGTGGTGTTTTGGTGTTCCTTTTCTTTCACAAAGAAAGGGGTAAGTGTGTGTTTTCTCAAGCTCTCAAGAACACTTCTCAAGGCTCAATCCTCTGAATTTTTCAGACACAAAAACGTTCTAACCAACCCAAGTGTGAAGAATAATGCCTTAGACAAAAGCATGTGCATGCCAACTCACAAAGGCATGTCAAAGTGGACAACACCTTTGGCCAACATGTTTCCACTAACTCTTAGTGGGAATATTCATCACAAGGCTGCAATAATGGCTCCACTAATCTGATGCTTAGTGAACCAAACCACCCCAAAACGACCTGGTTCAACCATGGTCCAACCACGGTCCAACCACACCCGGTCCAACCATGGTCCAACCACGGTTCGACCATCTGCTCGAATCAACGGTTCTATGTGTGTGACCCTGTAGGCACTTGTAACGTCCGGCAATAATTGTAAAATCTCATTTTACAATTATAAGCAAAGAGCGGCGTCTAGCAACACATCATTGCTACCCGAACGACAAGATCAGTACTGATTCTCTATGCCTCGGAATATGTCATCGTCCCTTCGTCCCATTATAAAGATTAAACCGAGACATGGAATATGTCAATCTCGTATATGTTTAATCTCGGTTTCTTGATCCTCGAGTTAACTGTGTAAAACGGATACCAATGATATCAACATATCATAATCCGAGCACGGCCGTGCATTTACAGTTCAACTCTATCAAGAAACCATCCGATAATATACCCGTTATATGGGTTGGACGAATCCCCTCTTGATCAATCAAAACCCACTACATACTCGGCATATACCCAATGATTACCCTTATGTCCACCCAGTTACGGGTGACTAGGAATAATATCAAAGTACATGATTCATATGTTGGATACCTTGACGATCTCAGGTCGGAGGACAATCACATCTATAAGAACCACTAATGACATACATATAACGTTCCATGTAGTGTTCTTATGTGGGTCGGTCCAGTCCACAAGTTCTCCAACTTGTACCCGTATGTAGAATTCATATCACATATAAATTCTCAACATACGCTAGTCTTAATTTATTATTATAACCCATCCGTAATAATAATCGACTAGGGACATTTAAGAATATACATATCAAATATATATATATACTAGGGTTATAAGTATGTGCAAGCGTTTATCTCATAGACGATACTTATTGGAATAACCTTAAAGTGTATGTACATGACTATAAATAAGCATCCATGATTGACTTTTGTGCATATTACTAACACTTTGGCCCAATTTCAGGGAGGCTTCTTCTCGTCTTGCCACGTGTCCACGGGATGCATGGGCTGAAACACTTCGCATAGGCAGCCTATGCTGGATCTGCACATCTTGTCCGGAAATCCAACATTTATTTCTAATTTCTAAATAAAAATGTTAAAACCTAAAGAAAAAGAAATAAAAAGATAAAAAGGAGAAAAATACTAAAAACAAGATGGATAAATAAAATAAATAAATATTTTGCAAGCTAAAAACATTGAAAGAACCCGTGAAATGAGTGCAAAATGCATACTCATCAACGGAAATCACTCATGATCGCCCTAGATGTGTTTGAGATACATTATAACAAGTTATGGGGGTCTCTAGGTACCCAGGGCTTTATTTATATTGTTTTAGGATTCGTGGAATTCGTGAAAACCCTAAAAGTCCAAACCCAAAAGACCGAAAAGGAAATGCCAGGAGTCCACGACCGCCACTGGCGGCGGTCCTGTCGTGAAAACCGCCACTGCCGACGGTCATTCATGCAAGACCGCCAGGCAACGGCGGTCATTTACCCACTTGACCGCCCGGTCGATGATTCGGGCCCACCCGAAAAATTCAGAAAATTGGGGGAAAGAGATAGAGAGGTTAAGGGAGAGAAAATAAATAAAAAAGAGGAAGATTACACCCGCTTATTGAGGTTAAGCTGTCCACTGAGATAAGGGGCACCTGTTGACTTTTATTTTGAATTCGCAATGATGAGTGCTTTAGCACACACGTTAGGGGCACATCGTCCCCACCTTTTGATTACTAAGGGCATGATAAGCCCGTTCTTCATTAGATATTGGGTTGGAACACTCGGGGATAACCAATGAAACAGAGGGCACCTTAAATTCCAAGATACTAGGGGCATCTCCCCCACTTCTGGTTTGTATGTCTTAAAGGGCACGATACACCCAATTAGGCGATCTAAGGGCATGGAATCCAGAGAACCCAAGCACAGGGCAGCACTTTCCTCAAACCCATGAGACCCTGAGAAAATCCAGAAACACGGACCTATCCAAACCGTGTAACACCTAGGAGTGAATTGACCAGACCATGAGAGATCATCACTTTAGAAAAATTGAGAATACCGAGAGATGAAGGGATCCAGCATTTGCAACCTTGAGAGATAATAGCACCCAGTTCAAAGCCAAGAGCCCAAATGACCTAGCCATGAGGAAATCCTAACGTGACAAAAACCAGTTGAAAGCCAGGAGCCCAGCCCTTGCAAAAATCATGAGATGTGCAGACCTTGAGACATACAAATTGGAAGCCGAGGACTCGGTTCTCACAAACCCCGGGATGAGATGATTCCCAACCCAAAATAATGAGTTTCCAGTTGACAAAAAATGAGATGATTCTTTCTCAACAACCCGATAGAAGAGATGATTCTATCACCTCGGGATGAGATGATTCCCGCAAACCATAGACTTGGGATGAGATGATTCCCAATTCAAAACCTAGTTGAAAAAGATGAGATGATTCTTTGCCAACAATCCGATAGATGAAATGATACTATCACCCCGGGATGAGATGATTCCTGCAAACCATAAACTTGGATGAGATGATTCCCAAATCGAAACCTAGTTGACAAGGATGAGATGATTCTTTGTCAACGACACGATAGGTGAGATGATTCTATCACCTCGGGATGAGAAGATTCCCGAGAACCATAACCTAGGATGAGATGATTCCCACAAAGCGAGGGCCAGTATCTTAAACCTTCGGGATGAGATGATTTCCGAAGCGGAGCATGGGAAGCTCCAGAACTTGGCACACACCACATGCATCGATCTTTCAAATTTTGTTGTTCCTTTTCTTACGTTGTTTCGTCCTTAGTCTCCAAGGACTCATCAACGACGGGCATCTGTGAGCACCCAAATTTGACCCACAAATTCTCTACTAAAATTGGATTTCGAACATGTTTGAACTTAGGAATAATGAGAAGATTTGATCTTAAGATAAGGCATAGTAAGAGTTTAATTTAGTAGAATTAATGTAATTTAGTAATTTAAACCCATATGTATTTGAACTTTAGGATTAATGAGATGATTTAATCTTAGGATAAAATATACATTAAGGTTTATTAAGCTAAGATATGTTTTATTTCATTATTTGGGCCTTCTTAATTAATTTCAATCCAATTATGATGAGATGATTTATTTCTCGACTAGGAATAGAATTGCAGGCCTAAGAGTTCTCCAGAGTTTAATTAGCCCATAAACACTTTACTTGCAGACTAATTTTGGTTCTGATTTTCGTGAAAAATCAGAATCAAATCACCCTTTAATTGGTAAATGTGTTTTTGATATGATTTTGCTTAAAATGAGTGTTACTGTGTAATCAATTTGTTATGGAGTGATTTAGGGGAGTAATAATCAAGTAATGGAGTGATTCTGGGTTGATTAGGGGTTGATTACGCGGTAGGATCAATTCAGAGCTGAATTAGGGGGATTGGGGTTCGAAAAAGGAAAAAACGGGTGACACGCGGGGCGATCGGCGGTCATCTCGCGACGACCTCCAGGTGTTGGCGGACCTCCACACATGACCGTCGGCACTGGCGGTCATCAGTGCCCAAAACCCCTGAATTTCTCGATTTTTGTTTCTAATTCAATCCTACGCGGTTTTGGACCAAATTTTCGGGCATAATCTTCACCATTAAGCAGGTCCACGCCCCTAGGCTTCCCAGAAAGCTATAAGTAAGACCCTTCCCTCACATTTCAAGGGACACTCATTATTATTCACATACACTCTCATAAGCTTTCTTGCTTGGGGAAACTATACCTCTCCAAGCTTAAAAATATATTCTTAGGCAGAAACTCTGGAGAATTTTCATGGGAAGCATCAACCATAGTCCAGCAAGGAAGAATCAAGAAGAGGGTCAACCATTGAGCTAAGAAGTGGCAAGAAGGTGGGTGGAGAACACAACCTAACACAAGGAGCAAGAGGAGGGCTATACGAGGTAACACTAAACCCTTTTGATTAATTTTTGCTGACTATATGAGGATGCTTTTGATATTGTAAGTGGCGTCATAATGCCATGTTTAGAACTACAAGGCTTTGACCCCGATCACTCGGGTACGTAGGTTGTTTCAATTTTACATCGGGATGCAAGGCAGATCTTCTTCCTCTCCCCTTCAATTTTACTTTTTAATTGCACAAGGTTTCGGCCCAACATGGATGGGTGCCTAACACCTTCCCATCCATGACGAACCACCGATCCCATGTCTTTGGTTTGCTATGACCATGTTTCCTAAAGAAGTCACACAAAGGTTTTTCCCAAATTTTGTTCTTAATAAAATTTGGGTGGCGACTCCATTGACATGGGATTGACCCGTGGAAGAAGGTGAAAAGGAATAGGTGAGAAGGCTCAATTAGCTTTGGGTCGGGTTCTCACAGACATATGGCGCAGTGCATAATCCTTCCTTTCCTAGTCATTCTATTGCCTTGGACAAGCTCTCCTGCTTCAAGAATCCGCTTCACCTTTGGTCTTCCCATCGCCTTCATAGGTGGTGGTGCTTTAAGAGGAGGCTTGTTTGTTTGCACCCAAAATTTACTTGAAGGTACAACTTGTATAACTTTGTTGTAATATTGCTTATATGTACCTGCATGGTACCAATGTGAAACGTATTCAGCAACTTCAAGCCTTTTATCCCCAATTATGCACATGGCATGTCCACATGGAATTCCTGAGATATCCCAAGCTCTACATAAGCAACTTCATTCCTCCATCTTCACCACATATGTATCAAAATAAGGATCTGTCACTTCCTACCCAGCTTCACCATTGAAAATATCCTCATCCTCAAAGCCGTATATCTGTTGTCATGCATTTTCCACCAAATAATGCCACCAAATTGTTCAATACCCTCAACATATACTTTTCTACCTGCATTTCTCATTATAACTTATGTCCTATTCTCCTCTAGCATGGAGACAATGCTCTTGAATCTGGCAACAACTATTAGACCGTTAAAGGTCTCACACAAGTCAATTATATCACTCTTGCACCTAGTCTGTTGGAATGTCCTGTACCACTTCGAATTGTCAACTTTCAGAAAATCCTCCTGTGAACACCCAAATTTAGCCACCTACTTTTATTCTATTGGTTTTAATTGTATTTTAGAGCCCAAGGTTAATTTTATTAATTGTTGGACTTAAATTTGCCTTAGAAACCTATTCTAGTAGGAACAAGAGGAATAACAGAGATTCTTAGAGTGTAAGCTATGGAATTAAGGAAAAGGAATAGAATTCTGACTTTGCGCACAAAAATCGGAATTCATAGAAAACCCGGACAAAATAGGATTAATGTGAACAGTAATCCGGACCCGGCGGATATCTCGCAACGACTGCCAGGCCCGGGCAGACATCCTTGGAAGACTGCCATGACATGGCGTTCATGTCGTGATGACCGCCGCGCCATGTCGGTTAAGTGGTCCTATTTTTGCAACTTTCTCTGCAGCGAGCACAACCCACTAAATTAACGATTCCGGGAGCTCCAGGGGTCCAATCTACATGAAACCTGTTGGAGAAAAAAATAGACGCATAGGGCTTTTGTGGATATAAGAAGGCTAGAAGAATTATATAGAACTTTGCAGAAGGTCTCAGGGTTTTATTTTGTCGTCTACAAGGTGGAAATTGGCGTGCAATTTACGGGTTACAAAACAGGTAAAGCACCGACTTGGTGAGCAAGTCAAGAATTTTGTTTCCAATCTAATCTGGGAGTCTTAAACCGACCTATGGACGAATTGTACACTATATATAGGTCCCTAGGGTTTGCAGAAAAGGGGGCTGAAGCGTTCAGTAGTGGTAAAGCACTCAATTTATCGAATTTTCTCTCCACACACTCCCTAAAGCACAGTAGCTTGGAGAAACTCTTTAGATGTGATTTTATTCTTCAATTCCTGTTGCTTTTCTCTCTCAGATCTCACGTGGTTTTGCTCTAGTTATGTTTTCTTATTAGTCTTTACAGAGAAGGAGTCTAATTCGAGGGCTTAGGAGCAACCAATCACAATCCCTGGGTCAAGAACGTGAAGAACTCGCGTAGAGGCTACTGCAGCGCAGTCTCGGTAATTTATTCATATCTCGAGTTCTAGACCTCAGATTGCTGCGATTGTTGACTCTGTTGAAAGCTAAGAGGGAGATATACAAGTTTCTGTTAGGCTCAGAGGCTGAATCGATCGTTTGTTGTGCTTAAAATCAGCTTCAACTCGACTCTGGTTTTTGTCCAGAAACTCAGGGTAAGTGTTCTAAACTCTTTTCAATTCTAAGTCGCTTTGCTTGCTGCTGATGTGATGCTATGATGATACTGACATGTTTGCATGAGTGTTTTCTTTCAATCTAAGAACTACGTGAGCTTTGAATCCGGTCACCGGGGTACGTAGGATGTCTCTAGTGGTGGAGACGCAAGCCAAATTATGGTTTAACCTTTTCTCTTCTCTTTTGTTCTTTTAATTCTCTGCTTTGCATACTGTTTTGATGATTATATGCTGTTGGAAATCTGGTTTACACACATGCACACAAACACCAAAACACAAGTATTCGCTTAAATTGCATATTATTTCCCCCAAGCATGGATGGGTGCCTCATAACTTCCTATTCTTGAAGAACCCCCGAGTTTGGCGTCTTTGGTTCGCTAATCTGGTTGCTTTGTGGGTATAAGGAGTTATTCTTTGGTTTTTCCTGAGTTTTTCCAAGATAATAAAAACTTGGGTGGCGATTCCATCGATTTGTCACGAGGTGAGAAAGTTCCGGCGACTCCACTGGGGATTCGTGGGTTTAAGAAATAATGTGCAATTTTTGCTTGAGTTTTGTGTTTTGTTATTTGTCACTTGCATGCTTGCATTCATTATGATTGTGTGTTAAACCGTTACCTTAAGGGGGCGCGACGAGTCCTTGCCCATACATACCATCATCCGTGGTGATATGGCAAGCGATTTGTCCGTTACCCGCTACGCGCGATGATTGGGAACCTTGGCCTTCGATCTCACGCGGCATCCCTGTGTCACATGTGAGTAGGTTGAACATCCCATAGCAGCAGTTTCCTAGCCCCCAACCAACCTGCATACCCTAGCATATCATGCATATAAACTATATTGCGCTGAAGTTTTGATGATTGACTATTGTTATTGTAATGCCTATCCTATGTGGATGTTTATGTGTCTTCTTTGCTTCGGGAATCCACGTTTGCATGCATCAATCATCATTAACATGATATCACATTGCATGTTTTCAAAACAAAACAAATTTTGAGCCAAAGTAGTTCTCTAAATAACTTTTTTCCGTCAATTGTTTATTTACAAAAAAAAAAAATCAAAAAAACAAAAAAAAAATCGAAAATCTTTTTGAAAAGAAAACCTTGTTTTGCGAGTTTGTTCCATCATCGCCTTTTCCCATATTTTTCCCTCACGATGTTTTCAAAAAAAAAAAAAAACAACTCAAGGCTTGTATCTAGGATCTTTGACGACCGTTAAATCTTTGAAACTTGAATTCCTTAGGAAACCATGGGTGACTTCTATTTTAGTTGGAACGAGATGGTGAAGACTTTGACCGAAACCGTGAATGTGCCCAAGACTAGTGAGCAAGGTGCTAAGGGACCCATCCATCCGGAATTTTCATCAATTTCAAGGGGCAACTTTTGGAATTTGCAATCACGAACATGAACCGGAATGACTTGGTGATTAAGTCGAGGAGACAAGACGATGAGAAGCCGCACACCAATGATGGACGTTCCAAGGAGCCAATGGAACAAGAATTCCTAGGTCACAAGGTGAATGGACAACGGGTGCGTGAACTAGAAGACTTGATGCGGAATATGGCCACACTAGAGGGGCAAGACACTAAAGAGTTTAAACTCGAGCATACCAATGTAGCCACACCAATGGAGGAAAACGCAAGGGTGTCACCTTCCGAGAAGGAAGGCGCTAAATGCAAGAGGCCTGAAGAGGTATTTGAGGATGAAGCTCAAAAGGTTGATTTGTATCGAATGACACTCTTCCCTAATCTTGGGGGCAAACTGACTTGCACCGCCAATGCTGCACTTCCATCTCTCAAGTTGAAGCCACCCCACGATTTTGAAGTATCAAAGGAAGAGATTGTGCCTCTAGCAAAAAGGAAGTTCACTCCGTTATATATGTCAAGGGAAGAAGCATTCAAGATATGCCAAGAAAGTGGGTTGCTGAAACCTTTGGAGCCACCAACCAATCCGAACCCGAATCTTGACCAAAGCAAGTATTGTGAATTTCATCAAATCTATGGGCATATCACCGACGATTGCATCCGTTTGCGCCACGCCATTCAGAACTTGAATGACATGGGGATAATCATCGCGACTAAGCGTTTGTATTGATGAAAGAATCAAAGGTCATGTCCTTGAGAGAGAAATTTTATCTATCATCTTTAGAGTCCGAAATTCAATAAAGTAGTGATTTAATCATGTTAGACGCACTTTATTTTCAAGCATTTGAATAAATGTATTTTTGATGTTTTCAAAAATAATCAAATCTACATTCCCTCATTTGTGTGTGCATACGCATTTGACAAACTTCATGAAAGTTCATTGGCCCAACCCGGGAATCCTTTCCAACGAACTACGGAGACCTGATCCCGTGAATATAACCCTTTCCTCACCTCACCCATTTTGAATACTTGTCCAAATTACCAAATCAATTCAAGCGCTTGTCCAATCCAAACTATAGTCTCGTAAAATTGTTCCCAAAAATAGATCCAGCGTCCCATAACTACATCACACTCAAGGTCACATTCCTCGAAAAAAGAAAAAAAACAAAAAAAAATTCAAAAGACAATGTATGCGCCATCGAGTATGCTTGGAACAAGATGAATTCCTTTTCATGATCACAATATGGATGTCATTTCAAAACTTGCACTTTGAGAATTTTTTTTATAATCTCATCGCATTTCTCTCTTAAGTGAATCTTTGAACTTTGAATCCTTATATATCTTTTCTTGACCAAACATTACCCCTAGCCCCATCACAACCCTTTGTAAAGACCTATTGATCTTTCTGAGAATGTCTATTTATAATAGTGGAGTTAAGTTCTGGAATTTGCTTATGGGACTCATTTTCCAAATTTGTCTAAGTATTTCTTACTTGGCATTTGTCGACACATTCTAAACACTATTTTCAAAAACTCAATGTCAACATGATATGTCCTAGAACAAATTTTCAGAACTTTTCAAAACGAATTTTAATGGACGCTCAATGAAAGAAATGATTTAGGCATTCTTTGTTTAAACCAACAAGCCAACAAAAAGCCTACCACCTATCGTTATCCCTTGCATAACTCCTTTGAGCCTATAATAGCCTATTCTTCTTTGTTTACCCGCTTCTACCTACCTTCAACTCTTTCAAACCTCTAAGGCTATCAATATTTTTTTCTTCCATTACCATGCCCTCTTCCATGATTCCTTATGAAATTTTGTTTCCATCAAAGGACTTTTCTATGATAATTACAATTGTACCTCATTTTCAATACATCCAATAAGATCAATGCATAAAACATGTTTGCACCTTCACTTGTTTCAAGCATGTTTAGCGCCATACGCAAAACAAGAGAAAAAAAATCGAAAAAAGAGAGAGAAAAAACGAGGAAGTGATCTCCACATATCAACTTATTAAGCCGGACTTAATTAACGAGACAAATATCCAATCACCACAAGCCTCATAAAAAAGACAAGTATTCATCTCTAAACACCATCCTGCCATTTCACCAAACACTTGACCCATATTATTAAAATCATCACCTTTAGCCTCCCATACATCATCATCGCTTCAAAACCAAACACTTCACACCCTATATTCATGGGTACGTAGGCAACCCAATAACGGGCCCGGTATAATCGGTTCTTAGGTTCGTTCAATGGATAAGAATGGAGTTTGTGCTTGCATCTCAAGTTAATTATGCCACAAGGATACTCAAATGCTAGATTTACTTGGACTCTTTAGAGTGTTATCTTCTCTCTCATAGGGCACATATCTCTACAAGGTGACAAGCGGTCAATCATTGCTCCTTCTTCTTCAAACATCCTACGGTCGTGATATGTTCAATAAGCTTCTAAGATTCGGCATCGACGCTTACCGATTTTGCTCTCCATCCACTTGCTTTCCTGAGATTGCTCCCAAGTCAATTCGCTTCTAACGGTTCTTGATTCCCTCTGGCATCCCACCAAGATTCATCATGCTTAAATGGCCCCCAGCTCTCTCTGATATTGCTCCAAGTACACCTTGCTCAAATCAAGAAGCTCCTAAACATCTGGTCACAATCATTTGAATAGTCAAGTCCTCATCTACCTTTGATTATGCTTAGAAGTTATGCCCACCCATGGGATCCTTGTCGAATTTGAAACCTGCATTCACGGTTGTCAAAGATTCTATATTTCATTCTTGAGAAACTCTTTAAATGAAATACATTATTTTGATGGAATAAACTCGCCTCATTCTTTAAAATGCACTTTGGCTCGTTTCTTTTTCAAAATCTCATGACATTCATGCATCATGCTTGGGGCATCCCCTTTTGTATTTTCATGCATCACGCTAGGAGTATTGCCTTTTGCATTCTCATGCATCATAAAAGATAGAAACGTCTCTTGTGCATCCACAGTCATCGTGTAGAAACTAGGGGCATTGACATGCGAATAACCTCATCATGCATAAATAGGCCCACGAGTTTTATCATTTAGCTCTTTAGCTCTTGAATACTTATCCGTCGCCCAATCACTAGGTTGTATCCTCTAGGTCATTCTTCCAAATCCAGGTTTGGTAGAAGAACACCCACTATAACGATTCTGGTTCTTAACCTTTCTTTTAGTCTCTTAGACCATGTCCTTTTAGGATAGGCTCTTTTGATCCCTTTTTAGTCTCTTGCACCATGTCCTCTTAGGATAGATCCTCTAGGTTTTCTCTTGCTAGTCTCTTAGACCATGTCCTCTTAGGATAGGCTCTCTTGATCCCTTCTTTTAGTCCCTTAGACTATGTCCTCTTAGTGTAAGCCCTCTAGGTCCTCCCTTTTAGTCGCTTAGACTATATCCCCTTAGGATAGATTCACTTGATCTTCCCTTTTAGTCGCTTAGGCTATACACCCCTCTTGAAGTCGCTTAGGCTATATACATTCCTTTTCGTCTTTAAGGCTATACCCTCTAGGTTACAACTCATTCATAACCATCATGCATTCATCATAGAAATTAGGATCCATTTTCCTCATGCATTCACATGCATCATCCTAGGGGCATTCCCTTTGCATTTGCATGCATCATACAAACTATTGTCAATCCCCTTTCGTAATCATATGCATCACGAATCTACTCCCTTTGCATTTTCATGCATCATTCTAAGTATTATTCGCTTTTGCACCTACATGCACTATTCTAAGGATCATTATCTTTTACATCTTCATGCTTTTATCCAAAGTTCATCTCCATTTTCACCCGCATGCATCACATTAGCACGCCATTGTGAAATTGCATCTTCACATCGTCATAAACATTGCCAACAATCATATCAAGTAGAAGATAGGATCATCCCCATGCATTCAAATCAAGTCGCGCATCACTTTAGAAGCATCTACATGCACTCACTTAGAACATGGATTCCTTGAGCAAAGTAGATTCAAATTGCAAGAACAAACTCTTTTCACGAACACATCAAAAGATTCAAAATCTTAGTCCATCATCACAAATGATTTGTTAAACATTCGAACGGGTCATGCCCTTAGAAATTTCTCGCATAGATTATGCAATAGGGCATAGTACCCTACGAACTTCGTCAAAATGAGGGGCATGTTACCTCTAAATCATGATGTTTCAATGACAAATGTGATAGCAAACCTTAGGATGGAAGTATCCTCAAACCTTAGGATGGAAGTGTCCTTAAACCTTAGGACGGAGGTGTCCTTGTCTCTTTTAGGAAAGCAGTTTCCTTAGGACGGAGGAGTCCATAAAAACTTTTAGTCTCAACCTCCTTAGTCTCAACCTTTAGTCTCAACATTTAGTCTCAACCTTTTAGTCTCAACCTATAGTCTCAACCTTTAGTCTCAACCCCTTTAGTCCCAACCTTTTAGTCTCAACCCTTTAGTCTCAAGCTTTTTCTCTCAACCCCTTTAGAAAGTAAGCTAATGGTTAGGGACTCTCCCTCTCATAACGTTGAAATCACCACTTTAGAAAGTAAGCTAATGGTTAGGGATCCTCCCTTTCATAACGTTGAAATCGTCCCTTAGAAAGTAAGCTAATGGTTAGGGATTCTCCCTCTCATAACGTTGAAATCATCGTTTTGGAAAGTAAGTTAATAGTTAGGATCCAAGCATCCTCTCTTAACACTGAAATCTTCCAACCCCAATGGAAAAACATCAAGTAAGCATTGTCAAGCATCATGGTATCACAATCAAGAGCATGTCCACGTGTATTATTTCTTTTCTAAATTTGTGTGTTCAATTGCGTTGTTTCGTGACTAAATTCTTAGACCCTCATCAACAACGAGTGGCATCTGTGAACACCCAAATTTAGCCACCTACTTTTATTCTATTGGTTTTTATTGTACTTTAGAGACCAAGGTCAATTTTACTAATTGTTGGACTTTATTTTGCCTTAGAAACCTACTTTTGTGGAAACAAGAGGATTAATAGAGATTCTTAGAGTGTAAGCTATGGAATTAAGGAAAAGGAATAGAATCCTGACTTTGCGCACAAAAATCGGAATTCATAGAAAACCCGGACAAAATAGGATTAATGTGAATAGTAAACCGGACCCCGCGGAGATCTCACAACGACCGCCAGGCCCGGGCGGACATCCTTGGAAGACCGCCATGACACGGCGGTCATGTCGTGATGACCGCCGCGCCATGTCGGTTAAGTGGTCCTATTTTTGCAACTTTCTATGCAGCGAGCACAGCCCATTCAATTAATGATTCCGGGAGCTTCAGGGGTCCAATCGACATGAAACTAGTTGGAGACGAAAGTAGACACATAGGAATTTCTTGGAAATAAATTTCAAATATTTTGGCCCAGTAGATTAAGAGCAGTAATTGATTAAATTTGGCCCAGCCGTGCAGAAATCTAGCACCGAACTACTCCCACTAATTTTGCGATATCTTGAGCTACTGAATTCCAATTTAGGATTTCTTTATATGGTCAGAAGGCTAGAGGAATTATCTAGAACTTTGCAGAAGGTCTCAGAGTTTTATTTCGTTGTCTACAAGGTGGAAATTGGCGTCCAATTTACAGGTTACAAAACAGGTAAAGCACCGACTTGGTGAGCAAGTCAAGGATTTTGTTTCCAATCTGATCTAGGAGTCTTAAACCGACCTACGGACGAATTGTACACTTTATATAGGTCCCTAGGGCTTTCAGTGAAGGGGGCTGAAACGTTCAGTAGTGGTAAAGCACTCAATTTATCAAATTTTCTCTCTACGCACAACCTAAAGCGTATTAGCTTGGAGAAACTCTTTAGATTTGATTTTATTCTTCAATTCCTATTGCTTTTCTCTCTCAGATCTCACGTGGTTTTGCTCTATTTTTGTTTTTGTATTAGTCTTTACAGAGAAGGGGTAGAATTCGAGGGTTTAGGAGCAACCAATCGCAATCCTGGGGTCAAGAACGTGAAGAACTCGCGTAGAGGCTCCTGCAGCGCGCAGTCTCGGAAATTAATTCATATCTCGCGTCCTAGACCTCGGATTGCAGAGATTTTGGACTCTAAGGAAGCTCTACAACTTTACTGTTGGGCTCAGAGGCTGAATCGATCGTTTGGTGCGCTTAAAATCAGCTTCAATTCGACTCTGGTTTCTGTCCAGAAACTCAAGGTACGTGTTCTAAACTCTTTTCGATTCTAAGTCGCTGTGCTTGCTGCTGATGTGATGCTATGATGATACTACCACGATTGCTTGAATTTTTGCTTTCAATCTAAGAACAACGTGAGCTTTGAACCCGGTCGCTGGGGTTTGTAGGATATCTCTAGTGGTGGTGACGCAAGCCAAATTATGTTTTTACCTTTTCTCTCCTCTTTTGTTCTTTTAATTCTCTGCTTTGCATGCTTTTTGATGATTATATGCTGTTGGAAATCTGATTTACACACACGCACAATAGCACCAAAACACAAGTATTCGCTTAAATTGCATATTATTTCACCCAAGCGTGGATGGGGTGCCTCATACCTTCCTATTCATGACGAACCCCCGAGTCTAGCGTCTTTGGTTCGCTAATCTGGTTGCTTTGTGTGTATAAGGAGTTATTCTTTGGTTTTTCCTGAGTTTTTCCAAGGTAATAAAAACTTGGGTGGTGACTCCATCGATTTGTCACGAGGTGAGAAAGTTCCGGGTTCTCACACCTCCTTTGCCCCACCACCCATCTGTGCATGTTTCTCCAACTCTCTATTGTAATCCTCTGGAGTTGAAGCCTTGCATGTTCTCCAGAATTGTTGATGAAGTCCTTCCCCATGGTGTCTTCTCCTACATTTTAAAAAAAGGTGCCTAGCACAATGCCTATGCTCTGAGTTAGGTATGAGCTCCTTGATTGCAGCTGCTAAACCCTATAATGTGAAGCAGTAGTTAGATCGCCATGCACAAAATAAGAGTATGGAAATATATTAGCATTATATTAAAGCTTTATGTTTAAACTTTGATGGTATCTTTTGTTGGTCATACATAAAGGTGACACCTCCACCATCACCATGCCTTATCTGCAGATCTCACATAAGTCACACTAAAAACCAGTACCAATTGTCATAGTTCTCCATCAGAACAACAGCCCATGCGATTGGAAACATCTGGTTGTTTCTATCTCGGCCAATAGATACAAGCTGTTGACCCTTCATGGATCCCTTCATAGCAGAAAAGCACACATACATTCACAAGAATTGACCATGAACTGACTGTTTTCTCAGAGTTTCAACATAGTTCTCTAATGCTTTGAACTCCTCCTCTGCATCGCCTTCAAAAAAATTTCATTATCTTCAGCCTTGCACTTTGGGACTGGTTTGGTGTGACTGCAACGCCAAATTCCTTCCTCCCACCTTCTACTATGTCTACACGCTTCAGATCTTGGGCGCTTCTGCCTCTGCTCTCTACAAAATGGTTAGCCAAAGTCCGGTAGGTCACTCTGCTACTTCTGTAAGCCACATTTTGGACTATGCTCCATATAGGTTGCCTTCACATGCCAGATCTTAGTTGCTCCATAAATAGAACACAAGATATACCACTTATAGGATGGATACTTACAAACAGCTTTGCATCTAGACTTGTCATTGTATGGGAACTTTACATCCTTGTGTTCAGAAATGGTTAGTTTAGACACAGCTTCCTTGAACTGTTGCTTGTCTTTAAACATCATTGTGAATAACCGACCCAAAATCACTTGGGCCTATTCACCAATCCTTTACACCTTCTTCATAAACATCATCCAACATTTTTGGAGTCGCCACCCAAATTTTATTAAGGGACAAAAACTTGGGAAAAATCTTTCAAGTGACTCCATTTAGGCAACTAGATAACGAACCAAAGATGCTGGACCCGGGGATTCGTCTTGGATGGGAAGGCGTTAGGCATCCATCCATGTTGGGGCGAAACTTTGTGCAATTAGAGGATTTTGGATGCCTTGAGCAAGTGTGCAAGTGTGAGCACCAAAACACATAATAACTGAATATTAAAAAAGAAGGGGGAGAAGAAGAAGATTGGGCTTTAGTTTCCATCACTAAAAACCACATACGTATCCCGGCGACCGGGTGAAACGCCCGTGTCCCAATTTATTAATATAAGTTATAAATTAACTATAGATTGACCAAATAGCCCTTATCATTCCCGGGACACCCGTATCCCAAGTCATCCATAAAAGAATGTATAGCATGTGAAGTGACCAAAATGCCCTTCTACCCGGGATACAATATCAACAACATAATCAATGAACAATTGTACAACAAAATACACAACAACGAGTATGCAGCGGAAGACTATACATATAATAACACGTGTGCAGTGAACTCTATGGATCCGACCCGAGGAGAGGAAAGCACCGCCACCTGCTGATAAGCCCTTCTGATCATCGATCAGCTAACCTGTGTAAAACTGTGAGGGGGTGAGACCAACCACTGTCTCACCGCAGACAAATAAACCAATAATATACAGTACAAATCAACTACAAGTACACCGGCATCGAACAACAACAACCTCAATACACAGAGCAAGACATCAACAGACTACAAACCATCACTTGTCATTACTTATATTATTATCTTTGTTATTAAGGTTAAGTATTTTATTAGGGCCCTCTACTGTGTGCGTCGAGCTCGGTCCCGTCTCATGAGACAACCAGGCATAAGCCCAAATAAACCAGGCACGAAGCCCAAACATATCCATAGAGAGACAGAGAGAGACAGAGAGAAAGAGGGAGGTAGAAAGGGGGAGATAGAAAGAGGGAGGTAGAACCGGCCATCACAGGCCCACATGCAAACCCGCATGCCATCCCGAGGGGTATTACTTCCCGCTCGAACCAACCGGTCAACAGCCCCACAGTAGACTTTATTACAATTCGTTATTCTCATTTATTCTTTGAGAGTTGTATCATACGTTATTGTCAACATCGTTGTGTGGATTTAACATCTTAATCTCAAATCCGGGCCCCAGCCCATATTCCACTACACAAACCACAAAACTATATCTCATGTGTTTATCATAACCAAACAAGTCTTACTAGACAGGCACAATACATCACATCAGACAAACAGGCCACATACTCAGGCACACCACGTCATAGGTAACATCAACATAATTCACTTTGGAAATAGCAACAACAGCACAATAGGCAAGCATGCGTACAGTATTAAAGACCAAACAATAACATCACTTTATATTCCAAGACAATTAACCGAGCTTTGTAGGCAGTAATGCATACAAAGGTTTATAAGTCCTCACCTGGGCCATATTAATTGTCCCAGAAGCCGAAGCCTCGTTCCACCTCCACATATCTATATTCATAACAAAATGCAACCACGTAAGGTCCATATAGAATGTGATGAATGTATGCCCATGCCGTGACTACAACAATATGCTGTTATTAGTCTTTAATCCGATTAAGATAGGTCATGAGTCTTAGCTCGGAAAATCCTATAACTTAGCCCGAGACCAAAAGTTCGCTTAAGTTCAATTATTAATCCCGATTAACTGTTCACAGGACCTAAGCCCACATCAATTTAAGTCACTGGGCCTAAAGCCCATTTTAAATTAATTACCCTTTATTGGGCCTATAGCCCGTATCCATAATAGTCCTTGGGCCTAAAGCCCGTATATCCTTAACGTGACATAACTTGGGTCTAGGCCCGGCCCCATTCACTAACTCACATTAATCGAGCTCCCGAGCCCGACCTTTCTGGCCTAAGCTTATTATGTGCGTCGAACATATACCGACCACATGTTACACACCCCATACTCTCGGTTTCTATTATACAAGATTTAGTACACACCCCAATTCGAATTAATATTACATGCCGTGTACAGAAAAATAAAAATAGAAATATAGTACATCTTCGGGAGAGATACCGTGGAATCGTTGATGTGTAATTGGCCTCGCCGAAACTGGAACCATGCGCCGGAATAGCGACCCGAGCCTCGCCGGAAAATTTCCGAGCCTCGCCGGATTCCGGTCACCTCCGCCGGAAAATCCCGAAATGCCAAAGAATACGCAGAAAACAAAAAGAAACTCACAGTCCAAAACCGACTCTGTCAAACAGCACCAGATCCAAGCCTATCCAACCCGTAGAGATGCAAGACAGCAATCAAATCAACAAAAACAACCCCACCAAGCGTTAAAACAGAAGAGACAAGTCTAGAAATTGGATCCTTACCGAAGTAAGGCAACCCGAGCAGCCACGGGACAGATTCACACCTGCTCTATACCGAAGATGAACGAACGCTGGCCGGAACAATCAGGGCCCGAGTCTCAACAACCCACTGTCGGCGACCCAACCACCAGCTAGAACCACACTACACAGCCAAACAACACCACAGCCCCGCAACTTCACAGCACACACAACCCGACACCAAACAAAAGAGATGAATGCCCGATTAACATCAAAGCCCGAAAACAAAAGAGAAGGAAGAGGAAGGGAGATCCGGGACTTACCGAGCAACGACTGTGCGAAAGACAACGACGGCGACACCACAACACGGCCACTCACGGCTCGAGTCGAGAGGCTCCAGTGCCCGTCGCGCCCGTCCCTCCACGACGACTATCAACCTCAAACCACCCCTCGCCGTTGCGTCCACCACAGAACCCGCAAACAGCAACACCATCCCGGCATCGAAATCAACCAACAACACAAATCCGCCATCGTTCCCAACCAACAACACAAAACCCCAATTAATGGAATGGAAAAACAAAAGGGAAAACAAGAAGAGAAAGTAAGGAGGAAGAGGAGAAGAGATGATGGTGGCCTCGGTTGATTTCAAAGGAGAGAGAGTTTGAGGAAGAGAAGTGTGAAAGGTCTGCAGGGCTTACCGGCGATGGCAGCGCAAAGAGACAGCCATGAAAACTCCTCGCCACGGCCCCACACAGCTCGTATCAAGAGGCCCAATGTCCGTCGCGCCCGAGCCTTCACAACCGTACTCCCCTTCGCTCTACAACGACAGAAGCGTCCTCAAGGTTGCAGCGGCGGTGTTGTTTGCTCAAAGAGGAGGGAGCGAATTTGAGAGAAAAAAAGAAGGTGGAAGAAAGCTGTGCAGCGGCGGACGAATGAGGAAGATAATGGGGAGAGAGAGAAGTAAAGAAAGAATAAATACTGTAGGGTTAGGGTGAGTTTTCGACCAGCAGTAGAAACGGCGTCGTTGGCCTTAAAAACTATCTCTTTAACTCACCAGGTCAACACAGCCTTACTCCCATGGTCAAAACGCGTCCAAAGTTGAGTTTCATGTACTAAGCTTCCCAAAACTACGTAGTATTGGTCAATACTACTCCAAAACTTGTGTTTAAAACACAAACACAAATAATACTCAATTTTCTACTTCAATCCTGAATAAAAATTTAATTTCCACACTAAAATTTTTATTACTAAGGAAACAAAATATTTCCCTTGATCATAAATACCCAGAAATTCTCCAAGAGTAAAATTAGCAATTTAAATTCCAAAAGTTTTGAAAAATCCCATAAAAATTAAATATCGAAAATTCGGGACGTTACACCGGGTTCAAAGCCTACGTAGTTCTTGACATGGCATCACAATAGTCACATCATCATCAACATCAACATCTCAACAATAATTGGTCAGACAAAAAGGGATTAGGATTATGTCTTGTAGCCCTCCTCTAGCTCCTTGGTTTGGGTTGTGCCTCCCACACAATTTCCTCCCACTCCTCAACTCATTCTTGGAGTTCTTCTTGATTCTCCCCTTTGCAGCCTTCAATGGATGATGCTACCCACGAAATTCTGCCAGAGATTTGCCTATGGAACTATTTATTAAGCTTGGAGAGATAGTGTTTCTCCAAGCTTCAAAGCTTTATGAAGAGTGTTTGTGTAATAGAATGTGTGTCCATTGAAATGTGAGAGAGGGGTCCTATTTATAGTATTCTGGGTAGCCTAGGGGAGTGGATCAACTTAATGATCAAGGTAATGGCCAAAAATCTGGGTCTAAACCGAGTAGAATCAGATTACGGGCGAAAATCGGGGAGAAAATGCGTTGCTGGGTGCGCATGACCGCCATGGCCGGCAGTCATCCTATGAATGACAGCCAGGCCGGGCGGTCATGGGTGGAAAACCGCCCAGGCCCGGCGGTCTTCCCAAGATGACCGCCCGCGCCTACGCGTCTCACCCGCTCTTTCCTTTTTCGGTCCCAATTCTCCTCTAATTCCTCCCTGATTGATCCTACCGTGTAATTAACCCGTAGACTGCCCAAATTCCTCTACTTTCTTGATTACTGCTCCTGTCAATCATATCCTAATTGACAAATTACACGTTGATTCCTCATTTTAAGCCAAAATCATACCAAAAACATTCTTGCTATTAAGGAATGATTTAACTCTGATTTTCCACGAAAATCAGAGCTGAATTTGTCTGCAAGCAAGGTGTTAACGGGCTGTGCAACTCTAAAGAAAAGTCCATACCTTATTAAATTGGACCCTTACATTTATCTTCAACCCAAGAATAAATATAATTGGGTTTAATAAATAAACAAGCCCAAATTTAATGAGGTAAAATACATTTTAGCAATTTATTCCTTAACATATCCTATGAAACGCCCATATCCCGAGTTTACAAAATAAAATAATTAAATAAAAGAAATTTACCAAAAAGCCCCTAAAACCCGGGATACGTAAATCATTGCCAAAACAT
Organism: Turnera subulata; assembly: GCA_028386065.3. Taxonomy (NCBI): domain Eukaryota; kingdom Viridiplantae; phylum Streptophyta; class Magnoliopsida; order Malpighiales; family Passifloraceae; genus Turnera; species Turnera subulata. The sequence goes on along the minus strand of JAKUCV010005864.1, from coordinate 104,115 downwards.
TATCCGTGAACCTTATTAAACTGAGATGTCATAAAGGAACAAGAATAAACCGGCTTATCAAGCGATAAGTCAAACCCGGCAAATCCGCCGAAACAACATCATGTATCAAATCCCGGCAAACCGCCGACAATGTAATAAAGACAAGATCGACATCTCAACAAGTTCTATGCAGCGGAAGATGAAAATAAAGTAAAATCAAGAGAAGAAAAATTTTATGCATGTCGACTCTATGGATCCATCCGGGAGAAGAAGCACAACTACCTGTTGGGATATCCACGACCGTACTCCGGAAAGGAAAATGGTAGCAGTACGCTAACTAAGAGTCTGAAAAACAATGGTGGCGATAATGTGAGTTGCATACTCAGTGAGCAGTATAAATCTAGTTATGTAGGTGTGCAAAGCAAGCTCGAAAGGAGTGTAGAGAAACAAGCACTAGTAAGCAAATACACAATAACCAGTACTAACATGCCAACAACATATAAGTAGATAGTTTACGTTTTACATCTGTTTCTGTGTTGATATTATTATTATATTTATTATTCAGGGCCCCCTACTGTGTGCGTCGAGCTCGGTACCGTCTCATGAGACAACCAAGGCGTAAGCCCAATATAACCAGGCATATAGCCCAAATACAATCACAGAGAGAGAGAGAGAGAGAGAGAGAGAGAGAGAGACAGACAGAAAGAGAGAGGTAGAAAGGGGGAGGTAGAACCGGTCATCACAAACCCATATGCTAAACCGCATAAACCATGCTATCTCGCATGTAATCCCTAGGGGTATCACTTCCTGCTCAAACCAACCAGTCATCAGCCCACAGTAGTATATCTTTTATTGTGTATTATTCTTATTCATACTTAAGAGTTCATGTGTGCCATAAGTTATGATTTATCAGGGTTGTGTGAATTATTCACTAAACCAAGCATCCGGGTTTCCAACCCACAATACATCACACAGTTCACCCAAAATCATACCACATATTATATCTCATAACAGTTAAACAAAATCCGACAAGTAGTGACACATAGGCACACAATACAGATCATAGCATGTTAGCAAACAAGGCATGTAACTCAGACAAACCAAACTAACGAGCACATGCAAACGAACATAAAAAGACTTATAAAGTCACCTCAACGACGATTATCCTATGGAGCTTTACCAAAAACAGATCCTCCAGCTCCCGAGGTGTTACCCGTGCCTGAATACCAGCACACACAGTAATTACAAAATAATTACAACAAACCGTGCTTGCATGATACTTATATGCTCAACTGAGTAAAAACCCGACCCTAACTATCAGGTTATATGATTTCAGGGTTGAAGCCCAACAGGGTAACTCCAAAGAGATTGGGACCTAAGGTGCTCCAAGCTTAAGCCCAACTAAGTCCACAACGGTTTCTCGGGCCTAAGGCCCATTCCCTTGAATCCAGATTATCCATTTAAGTCATTGGGCTTTAGCCCATTTCCTAGAGTCAAGAATAAAGTCCTGCAGATAAAGAGTTAGATTGTTGGGCCTGGGCTCGGTTTTCCTAAACACCGTTCTAAGGCCTTTCCCGAGCCCAAGAGTTCATCAACTTAAAGTTCTACCCGTGTCGGTAAGTTCCGGCCACACACCCTCCATCCCCGCACACGGTATTCCACTAAGTCCCATAAAAGTTTAGATGTAGTTGTACACGGAAATAACAAAGCATATACATAAAGATGAACCCGAGACTAAGCCAGAATTACCGTGCAAAAGCAGAAAAAAAATTCCGTCCGTCGGAACAGTACCCGAGCCTTCGCCGAGAAATCTCGAGCTCGCCGGATTTCGGTCAACCTCACCGGAATTCACCCAAACTGCCAGAAACAAACCCAACAACAACAAACCAACTCGGATTCAACACAAACACTCACTGATCCTTAAAACGAGTAAGAGGAAGAATTGATGAACGGATCCTTTCCTTGAATTCGAGTGCCTTCTACCCAACCCAAACCCGTCGCCGTCCAAACCTGTTTTGCATCCTCTCCGTCCAAGACTACTCCTGCAGCAGCAACAACCAGATCGGCCGAACCACCACCAACACCAACCAACAAACGCCGGCCACCACTACACACAACGCCAACCACCACCGAACACCAGACCCGTCCCCCACATAGCCACCATCAATTCCGCAGCACACCGCACATGCACACCCGATCAAAACCAAACACAGAGGCAAAACGAAAAGAAGACAAAGAGAACAGAGTAGGCGACGCTTACCAGTGGAGCAGCGACTTGTCGTGGCCTCGTCCTCGAGTTCTCCGCCGTCAATCCTCGGCTGATATGGGTGTCACGACCCCAACGCGGCGCGAACTCCCTGGCTTGTCGGTGTGGCGGCGCTGTGTGTTAGTCGAGAGAGAAGAAGGGATGGGTTTCGGGAGAGACGAAAAAAGAGAGAAGCAAAGAGGAGAAGAAAGGATAAGGGGTGGAGCCGTTGTCTTGCACGATTTGAGGGAGGGAGATCTCGGCCAGTTCGTGGGCAGTTAGAGGAAAAAGAGAACCGACGGCATGGGGAGGAAAGGAGAGAAAAGAAAGAAGAAAAGAAAGAGAGAGGAAAGGAAAGAGGGAAAAGGGTTAGGGTTGGCCGGCCTGGTCCAAAACGACGTCGTTTTGGACTAAGGCGCGGTCAACTCGCCCTTGGTCAATGCCCGCTAGGGTTTGAGGGTTTTGTTTTTCTTTTTTTTTCGTCTTTTCCATATTCCTAAAACGATGTAGTTTAGAGAAAAAACTACTATAACCTCCACGGTTCACACCGAAACGACCTTCATTCCAATTAGACCCGAGCAAGGACCAACACCAACATGATACACATTATTTCCAAGGAAAAATGATAATTTCCTTGGCCAAAAATCCGGAAATTCCTCGAGGGTAAAATTGGAATAAAAATTTCAAAAATTCCATAAATAATATTATGAAAAATTCGGGGCGTTACAGTTCCACCCCTCTCATTAAAATTTCGTCCTCGAAATTTACTAGGAACAAGATGATCAGAACAGATGTGGATACTGCTCTCTCATATGAGACTCAACCTCCCAAGTAGCCTCATTCGGAGAATGACGGCTCCATCTAACCCAAACCGTCGGAATGGTACGACTCCTCAACTGCCGCACCTCCTGAGCTAGAATCTCAACCGGCTCCTCAACATAGGTCAAATCCTCAGCAACCTTCACCTCTGTCGGGGATACAACATGAATCGGATCAGATCAATAATGCCTCTGCATCGAAACATGGAATACATCATGTATGCGAGACAGCTCCTCCGATAAAGCCAACCTGTAGGCCAGCAGACAAATCCGCTCCATGATCTCATAAGGACCAATGTAACGAGGGCTCAACTTGCCCTTCCTCCCAAACTGGATAACACCTCTCCAGGGAGCAACCCGAAGGAAAACTCTATTGCCAACGCTGTACTCCATCTCTCGACGATGCTTATCGGCATAACTCCTCTGCCGGTCCTGAGCAGCTCTCATGCACTACTTGACCACCTTAATCTGATCAACAGTCTCCTGGACCAAGTCTGGACCAATCACCTATCTCAGACCTTCCTCATCCCAACAGATCGGACTACGACACTTCCGGCCATACAAAGCCTCATAAGGCGCCATGCCAATACTAGCATGATAACCGTAGTTGTAGGCAACTCCACTAACGACAACTTCTCATCCCAAGAACCACTGAAGTTGAGCACATAGGCCCGAAGCATATCCTCCAGTGTCTGTGTAGTCCTCTCTGACTGCCCATCGGTCTGCGGATGGAAAGTAGTACTAAAGTTCAGCTTAGTACCCAAAGCTGACTGTAAACTCTTCCAGAAGTGGGAACTGAACCTCGGATCCCTGTCCGACACAATGGATAGTGGAACTCCACATAGCCGAACAATACCCGAAACATACAACCTCACCAGCATATCCATAATATCCGTCTGCTGAATCGGAAGGAAATGAGCCGAGTTAGTCAACCTGTCAACAATGACCCAGATGGCATCATGTCGACCCCAGGTCCTCGGTAACCCGATCACAAAATCCATAGTCATATGCTCCCACTTCCGCTGCGGAATAGACAAAGACCTCAACTTGCCGTCAGGAGCCTGATGCTCGGCTTTCACCTGCTGACAAGTCAAACAACGAGCTACAAATTCTGCCAATAATGACTCTTCAAGTTCTGGTACATCTTGGTGCTACCCGAATGTATAGCATACGGCGCGTTATGCGCTTCATCCATAATCCATCTCCTTAAATCATCCACATCAGGAACACACAATCGATCACCGGTCATGAAAGCACCATCCTCCCGGACATAGAAACTGGAACTCTCTCCACCGAGAGCCTTATCCCGCAACTCTACTAAGTGAGGATCACCAAACTATAATTCCATGATCTTGTCCCGCCAGGTCGGCCGGATGCTCAAACTGGCAAGTAGCGCCCCAGTGGCATCCACCTCCAGCTGTGCATCCAAAGACCTCAGCTCCACCAAGGAAGGTAAAGCATAAGAAACTGGGTCCTCATCTGCAGAAGTCACTCTCTTCCGGCTCAATGCATCAGCGACAACATTGGCCTTCCCCGGATGGTACTCGATAGTACAATTATAGTCCTTTAGAAGCTCAATCCAACGTCTCTGCCTTATATTAAGCTCCCTTTGGGTCATGATGTACTTCAAACAATTGTGTTCCGTGAAAATCCGACACTTCTCAGCAAACAGATGGTGTCTCTAGATTTTCAAAGCAAAGACAACAACAGCTAACTCCAGATCATGGATCGGATAGTTCCTCTCGTGAGTTCTCAACTGCCTGGAGGCATAAGCAATCACCCGACCTTCCTGCATCAAAACACATCCCAAGCCCAAAGCAAAAGCATCTCTGAACACCGTGTACTCCACTCCGGGTCTCGAAACAGTCAAAACCGGTGCAGAAGTCAACCGACTCTTCTACTCCTCAAAACTTTTCTGACAACGATCATCCCAAACAAAGGTACAGTCTTTCCTCAACAGCTTTGTAATGGGACCCGCTATCAAGGAAAAACCATCAATGAACCTCCGGTAATAACCAGCAAGTCCAAGAAAACTTAATCTTGACTGCCATAATCTTGGCCAGGTCTACCTTAATGCCCTCACCGGACACAACATGCCCAAGAAACGCGACCTCATCCAACCAAAACTCGCACTTACTGAGCTTGGCATAGAGTTGTTCTTCTCTCAACCTTTGCAACACCTGTCTCAAGTGGTTCTCATGTTCGGCCTTACTACTCTAGTAGACCAGAATATCATCGATGAACACTACCACAAGCCAATCCAGAAATTCATGGAAGACCTGTTGCATCATACACAGGAACACTGTCGGTGCATTCGTCAGCCAAAACGGAACAACCACAAACTCATGATGACCGTACCGAGTGCGGAAATGCAGTTTTCGGTATGTCTTGCTCTGCAATCCGAACCTGATGGTAACCAGATCGCAAGTCAATCTTCGAGAATACAGATGCACCCTGCAACTGATAGAACAAGACATCGATCCTGGGCAAAGGATACATGTTCTTCACAGTCACCTTGTTCAACTATCTATAATCCATACACATCCGCATACCGCCATCTTTCTTCTTCACAAACAAGACCGAGGCACCCCAAGGTGAGATGCTCGGTCTAATGAAGCCCTTATTCAACAACCCCTCCAGTTGTTTCTTCAACTTCTGAAGTTCTGTCGGAGCCATTCTCTAGGGCGGTATGGAAATAGGTGCAACTCCCGGTACCAAGTCAACTGTATACTGCACCTCCCGCTCCGGAGGCAACCCAGGTAGATCATTAGGAAATAGATCAAGAAACTCCAGAACAATCAAAATATCCTCCACTCCCGGTACTGGCACCGAAGAATTGACCATATGAGCTAGAAAAGCATCACAACCCTCTCGGATCTTCCTGAAAGCTTGAATGGCCGAGATACAACACGCCAATAGGGCTCTTCGCTCTCCAACGAACACCAATCTTCGCCCCAACAGAGAAGATAAAGAAACTTCCCTGGCCCGACAATCAACTACTGCCTGGTGTCTGGACAACGAATCCATGCCTAAGATAACATCAAACTCCCCCAAGGCCATGACAGCGAGATCTGAAGGCAAACTCTCACTTTCATACTCTATCGATACATCTCTACAAACTCGATCAATAACTACTATATCTCCTGTGGGTAAACGGACTCTCAGGGGTCTACTAAGGTTATCATCTTCTATGTTATGTGTGGCCATGAATGCACGTGATACAAAAGAGTGTGTTGAGCCTGGATCAACTAAAGCATGTGCATACCGACCGAAAACCATAAATGTACCTGCTATAACCTCTGGGGCATCAGCAGCCTCCTCCCGGGTGATGGCATAAACCCTAGGAGCTGTAGCACTCTGAGTCACACCCCCGCGGTTCGAAGCTCCAGAACCCCCACGACCTCGACCCTGCTGTCCGCCACCCCTACTCGGTGTTAGTGTAATATGCCCAAAAGCAAATCAATGGATGATTGTACATAGTCATGTAAATACATTAAGGTTATTCCAATAAATATGTTTATGAGATAAACGCTTTCACATATTTATAACCCTAGAATATTCTTAAATGTCCCTAGTCGATTATTATTATGGATGGGTTATAATAATAAATTAAGACTAGCGTATGTTGAGAATTATATGAGATATGAATTCTACATACGGGTACAAGTTAGAGAACTTGTGGACTGGACCGACCCAACATAAGAAAACTACATAGAACGTTATATGATTGTCATTAGTGGTTCTTATATGTATTGTCATTAGACCTGAGATCATCAAGGTTCCCAACATGTGAGTCATATACTTTGATATTACTCTTGGCTATTCGTAACTGAGTAGACCTTAGTGTAATCATTGGGTATATGATATAATGTGTAGTGGGTTTTGTATGATCAAGATGGGATTCGTCCAACCCATATAACGGGTATATTATCAGATGGGCCTTTTGATAGAGTTGAACTGTAAATGCATGGCCATGCTCGGATTATGTGATATGGTGATATCATTAGTTTCTGTTTTACACAGTTAACTCGGGGATCAAGAAACTTAGATTAAACTTATACGAGATTGGCGTATTCCATGTCTCGTGTTTGATCTTGATAATGGGACGAAAGGACGATGACATGTTCCGAGGCATAATGAATCAGTACTGATCTTGTCGTTTGGGTAGCAATGATGTGTTGCTAGACACCGCTAATTGTTTATAATTGTAAAATGAGATTTTACAATTATTGCCAAACGTTACAAGTGCCTACAGGGTCACACACTTAGAAATGTTGATTCGAGCAGGCGGTTGAACCATGGTTGGACCTTGGTTCGACCAAGTAGGTGGACCATGGTTGAACCTTGGTTGGACCATGGTTGAACCAGCTCGTTTTGGGCTGATTTGGTTCACTAATTATCAGAATTATTGAACCAGAATTAGTGCCATATGATGTGTATTCCTATATATGATGATACATATAATTAATGCTTAGTGGAGCATTAAGTCATAGTGGAAACATAATCATGAAGGATAAGACATGATTATGTTGGCCAATGACTTAATAAACTATGCATTTCAAGTGTGTATAAATAGGGTGAAGGTTTGATCAGATTTTCAGACCAAGCAAGGCTTTACACACTCTTCACACTTGAGAAAAATACATCAAACACTTTCTAGTCTCTAGCTCTCGAAAATTCTGCAGCTAGCACTGCAGTTCGGGAGTGCTCGGGTTAGTGATCGTGAGACGGTTGCTAGCAGTCATCAATGGTTTGTGTGGATACCGTAGAGGAGCCGGATTTCTTGTCGGGTTCTTGCTGATTCAACACTACTGTTGGGTGAAAGACCTCAACCAAGCATGGTACGAAAAATTGTTATTCGTTTTGGTTAGCTTCACTTGGATCCACCATGAGTACCGGGTCTTTCCGCTGCATGTTTGATTGTCAAGTTTGCATGCCCGGTTACTTACAGTGGTAGCAAAGCCTCTTGTGAAACGCTAAACCGAATTAGATGTTCATCATGTTATATGTGACGTAGCTTAAACATGATAGTATATGTGATATGCTGAATTCATTTGCATATGTGATATGTTGATTTTCAATTTTGTATACATGATACATGTTTAGGTTGGTGTTTGTCAAAAGTGTTTTGACAATGAATGCTTGATTGGTATGAGATATCAATCAAGGTGTTTTTGGCAGTAAGTCGAATGAGTTCGACAAGGAAAAATCGATTGTCGGTTTTTGTATGGAACGATTGTCGTTCTAGTACAGCAGGGCTTAAACATCGATGTTGGCTAGACGAACATCGATGTTGCCATGAAGATTAGCCTTGGCCGAGCCTACTATACATCAATGTTGTGTGACAAACATCGATGTTTTGGTTTTGGCAGAATTTTGAAACATCGGTGCTGTATGACAAACATCGATGTTCTCATGACGAGTGGCCTTGGCAGAACTCTCAAACATCAATGTTCAAGAGTTAAACATTGATGTTTTAGAGCACTGCCAAATTATTTTTAGATTCCAAATTCTCAAACATCGATGTTTAAATGTTAGACATCGATGTTTAAAACTACTGCCAGAAATCTTGAACTTCCAGAACTTCAAGACATCGATGTTCACAAGTTAAACATTGATGTTCTTGAGCTCTGCCAAAAGGTTTCTAGTTCCAAAATTCTCAAACATCGATGTTTAAGAGTTAAACATCGATGTTCAAGAGGCAGACATCGATGTTCAAGAGTTAAACATCGATTTTCTTGAACATTTCCAAGTAGTTGGGAGAATCAGATTCTCACAACATCGATGTTCAATGTTAGACTTCGATGTTCTTATGTATTTTTGGTTTCCAAATTTACAAAACGTCAATATATGATTTATCAAGAACATGCATGTGATGTATAAAAAATATGTTGATGTAAATATTAAGTTCCTCTTGTGTTGCCTTCCATGATAAGCACTCATCATTGCTTAGATCAATACTTGGTAGGTTTTGCCAAAGTAAGGTGTCAATATTTATCCTAGCAAGGTGCGACGGGATAATTGTAATATCCGAACTGCTTGTTATGGGTTGAACTTAACTAGGTCATCTCAATAGGATTGAGGACTTAGAGGCAAGGAGTTGAGCTAAGTCTATGAGATAGACAAGAACAAGTGTTGTTCACTCAACTATCCAAGAGTTACATGAGATGTAATTGACAAGAGTTCTCTACCTAAATAACTATGGTATAAGTGATCAGCCAAAGCTGACTTATCTTGTAGTGAAATATGGATCTTCGCCTACTTATAATTATCTTGATTTATATAGTAGGAGCATCATTTAACAAAATTCCGTATTAAATGATTTTATGTATGCATGACTCTTATTTGTGTGAGTTGATCAATGTTGTAGAGTTATCATGGCACAAAACACTAGTACACAATCTCTGCGATCTGTCCTCGAGAAGGAAAAGCTGAATGGGAATAACTTTCTAAAGTGGCATCGCAATTTGAGGATAGTCCTCAAACAAGAAAAGAAGTTGTATATCCTTGAAGGGCCCGTTCCCAATGAACCGGCGCCTAATGCTCCTAGGGCGGAAAGAGAAGCTTACAAGAAGCATGTTGATGATGCATTGGATGTTGCATGCCTTATTCTTGTTAACATGGACTCTGAGCTTCAGAAGCAACATGAGAACTTGGGTGCGTTCGACATGATCGAACACCTGAAAACGCTCTTTGAAGAGCAAGCTAGGCATGAGAGGTATGAGACCTCTAAGGCATTGTTCCAATGCAAGATGGTTGAGTCATCACCGGTGAGACCTCATGTGCTCAAAATGATTGGATACATTGAGAGCCTTGAGTGTCTGGGTTTTCCTTTGCAAAAGGAGTTGGCTGTTGATCTAGTCCTGCAATCGTTGCCGTATTGTTACAGCCAATTTGTCATGAATTTCAATATGAATCATCTTGACAAATCATTGTCTGAGTTGCTTAACATGTTGGGAACAGTTGAGCAACAGATGAAGGCAAACAAATCCAACAACATTTTGACGATTGGAAAAGGCAAAGGAAAGGGTAAAGCCAAACTTTACAAGAAGAAGAAATGTGCCAAGAAGTTTGGTGCATGTGCATCTTCTTGTTCCCATGTGTTGAAATCCAAAGGTGGTATTGCAAAGGAAGGACAATGTTTCCATTGCAACAAACCTGGCCATTGGAAACGTAACTGCCCTATTTACCTTGAAGAGGTGAAGAAACAGAAGGGAAGTAAGACTTCCACTTGAGGTATTTTTGTTATAGAAGCTAATATCTCTATCTCTGCATCATGGGTATTAGATGCCGGATGTGGTTCTCACATTTGTATAAATGTGCAGGATCTGAGAAAGAGTAGAAGATTAGCAAAGGGTGAGATACACCTGCGCGTTGGAAATGGAGCAGGAGTTGTTGCATTAGCCGTAGGAACTTACTATCTATCCTTACCGAGTGGTTTGGTTTTAGAACTTGATGATTGTTATTATGTACCTACCAGAAGCAGGAATTTGATTTCTGTTTCTTGTCTGGACAAGAAAGGTTTTTCATTTGTAATAAAGAACAATTGTTGTTCTATTTATTTCAATGATATTAATTATGGTGGTGCATATTTGAGCAATGGTTTGTATGTTCTAAACCTAGAAACACCAGTCTATAACATTAAAACGAAGAAGGTTAGAATAAACGATTCTAATGAAACCTATCTCTTGCATTGTCGATTGGGCCATATAAACGAGACTCGTATTTCTAAACTCCATAAAGATGGACTTTTAAACTCATTTGATTTTGAATCATATGAGAAATGTGAGTCATGTTTATTAGGCAAAATGACGAAGGCTCCTTTTGCTGGTAAAGGTGAAAGAGCTTCAGACTTGTTAGGTCTTATACATTCTGATGTATGTTGACCTATATCAACACTGGCTAGAGGTGGTTTTCAGTACTTCATTACATTTACTGATGATTATAGTAGATATGGCTATGTGTATCTTATGAAACACAAGTCAGAATCCTTTGAAAAGTTCAAAGAATTCAAGAGTGAACTACAGAATCAACTCGGCAAGAGTATTAGAATGCTTCGATCTGATCGAGGAGGTGAATACTTACAAAGAGATTTTCTTGATCATCTAAAGCAATGTGGTATTGTATCACAACTTACTCCACCAGGTACGCCTCAATGGAATGGTGTATCTGAAAGGAAGAATAGAATTTTGTTAGACATGGTTCGTTCTATGATGAGTCAAGCTGACCTTCCTTCTTCATTTTGGGGACATGCATTATTAAGTGCTGCCTTTACACTTAACCGTGTTCCATCTAAATCGGTTGAAAAGACACCATATGAGATATGGACAGGGAAGTGTCCCAATTTTTCTTTTTTGAGGATCTGGGGTTGTGAGGCTTTCGTGAGACGAGAAGCATCAGATAAACTAGGCTCTAAATCCGTCAAGTGCCTCTTTGTTGGATATCTTAAGGAAACTAAAGGATATTATTTCTATAATCCCACAGAGCACAAAATGTTTGTTGCTCGTACTGCTCTTTTTCTAGAAAGAGAATTTATTTCTAGAAAGATCACTGGGAGAAAAATAGAACTCGAAGAAGTTCGAGGCATAGAGGCTGAGATGGAACAAGGACAGGAACCACAAGATGCTGTGGGTAAAAAACCTGTGCCTGTAACACATGGACTACGTTGGTCTGATAGGATTCGGCATAAGCCTGAGAGATATGGATTTCTTATGACTCATACTGGAGACGTGATGCTCGTAGAAGAGGATGAGCCCACTTCCTATCAGCAGGCTATTACGGGTCCAGACTCTAAGAAGTGGCTAGAAGCCATGAATTCGGAGATGGAATCCATCAATGAAAACAAGGTATGGACCTTGGTTGATCCATCTAAAGGGGTAAAACCTATTGGGTGCAAGTGGGTCTTTAGGAAAAAGACCGACATGGATGGTAATGTGATTACCTTTAAAGGGCGATTGGTTGCGAAAGGTTTTTATGCAAGTTTATGGTATTGACTATGATGAAACTTTCTCACCAGTTGCCATGGTTAAATCCATCCGGATTCTATTGGCTATAGCAACATACCATGATTATGAGATATGGCAAATGGATGTCAAAACCGCTTTCCTTAATGGAAATCTTTTAGAGGATGTATACATGACACAACCTGAAGGTTTTTTCACTCCAGAAAATGCTAACAAGGTATGCAAGTTGCTAAGATCCATTTATGGATTAAAGCAAGCTTCTAGGAGTTGGAATCTTTGTATTGATGAAATAATCGAACAGTTTGGTTTCATTAAAAATGAAGATGAGCCATGTGTTTACAAAAAGGTTAGTGGGAGCACAATCGTTTTCTTGTTATTGTATGTTGACGACATTCTACTTATTGGGGATGATATTCCGACACTACAGTCTGTAAAGACTTGGTTAGGAAAGAATTTCTCATTGAAGGACTTAGGAGAAGCTGCCTACGTGCTAGGTATAAAGATCTATAGAGATAGATCCAAAAGGCTTCTTGGGCTAAGTCAAAGTACATATATTGACATGGTGCTAAAGTGGTTTAGCATGCAAGATTCCAAGAAAGGTTTCTTGCCCATGTCACATGACGTATCTCTCTCAAAGAATCAATGTCCTAGAACATCTAAGGAGAGAGAGCGGATGAGTAAGATTCCTTATGCATCAGCAATAGGATCTATCATGTATGCCATGCTATATACTCGACCGGAAGTCACATATGCGTTAAGTGTCACAAGCAGATACCAATCCAATCCCGGTGAAAGTCACTGGACAGCGGTTAAGAACATCCTTAAGTACTTGAGAAGGACTAAGGATGCATTCCTTGTATATGGAAGCGTTGAAGAGCTTGTTGTAAAGGATTACACAGATGCTAGCTTCTAAACTGACAGGAATGACTTTAGATCGCAGTCAGGTTATGTGTTTTGTCTTGGAGGTGGTGCTGTATGCTGGAAGAGTTCAAAGCAAGAGACAGTTGCCGACTCTACAACTGAGGCTGAGTACATAGCTGCCTCAGATGCGGCGAAAGAGGCTGTTTGGATTAAGAAGTTCGTAACTGAACTTGGGGTGGTTCCTAGTATTGACGGTCCGATCGAGCTCTATTGTGACAACAATGGGACAATCGCACAGGCTCAAGAACCTAGAAACCACCAGAGATCCAAACATATACTCCGACGTTATCATCTTATTAGAGAGATCATTGATAGAGGCGATGTCAGGATATGCAAAGTTCCTTCTGAGAACAATGTAGCAGATCCATTGACTATGCCGCTCACACAGTAGAAGCATGAGGGTCATACTGTATCCATTTGTATTAGATACGTGGATGATTGGCTTTAGTGCAAGTGGGAGATTGTTAGTGTAATATGCCCAAAAGTCAATCAATGGATAATTGTACATAGTCATGTAAATACATTAAGGTTATTCCAATAAATATGTTTATGAGATAAACGCTTGCACATATTTATAACCCTAGAATATTCTTAAATGTCCCTAGTCGATTATTATTATGGATGGGTTGTAATAATAAATTAAGACTAGCGTATGTTGAGAATTATATGAGATGTGAATTCTACATACGGGTACAAGTTAAAGAACTTGTGGACTGGAAGGACCCAACATAAGAACACTACATGGAACGTTATATGATTGTCATTAGTGGCTCTTATATGTATTGTCCTTAAACCTGAGATCATGAAGGTTCCCAACATGTGAGTCATATACTTTGATATTACTCTTGGCTTTTCGTAACTGAGTAGACCCTAGTGTAATCATTGGGTATATGATATAATGTGTAGTGGGATTTGTATGATCAAGATGGGATTCGTCCAACCCATATAACGGGTATATTATCAGATGGGCCTTTTGATAGAGTGGAAACTTAGATTAAACTTATACGAGATTGACGTATTCCATGTCTCGTGTTTGATCTTGATAATGGGACGAAAGGACGATAACATGTTCCGAGGCATAATGAATCAGTACTGATCTTGTCGTTCCTAGGCACCGCTCATTGTTTATAATTGTAAAATGAGAATTTACAATTACTGCCAAACGTTACAAGTACCTACAGGGTCACACACTTAGAACTGTTGATTCGAGCAGGTGGTTGAACCACGGTTGGACTGTGGTTCGACGAAGTGGGTGGACCATGGTTGAACCTTGGTTGGACCATGGTGGGACTAGGTCGTCTTGGGCTGATTTGGTTCACTAATTATTAGAATTATTGAACCAGAATTAGTGCCATATGATGTGTATTCCTATATATGATGATATATATAATTAATGCTTAGTGAAGCATTAAGTCATAGTGGAAACAAAATCATGAAGGATAAGACATGATTATGTTGGCCAATGACTTAATAAACTATGCATCTCAAGTGTGTATAAATAGGGTGAAGGTTTGATCAGATTTTCAGACCAAGCAAGGCTTTACACACTCTTCACACTTAAGAAAACTACATCAAACACTTTCTAGTCTCTTGCTCTCGAAAATTCTGCAGCTAGCACTGCGGTTCGGGAGTGCTCGTGTTAGTGATCGTGACATGGTTGCTAGCAGTCATCAACGGTTCGTGTGGATACCGTAGAGGAGCCGGATTTCTTGTCGGGTTCTTGCCGATTCAACACTACAGTTGGGTGAAAGACCTCAACCAAGCAAGGTACGAAAAATTGTTATTCGTTTTGGTTAGCTTCACTTGGATCCTCCATGAGTACCGGGTGTTTCCGCTGCATGTTTGATTGTCAAGTTTGCATGCCCGGTTACTTACACTCGGTCCAGAAGAAGCAACACCACTGGCTACAGAACTCTACACTGTATACTGGGAACCACTGCCACCACTATCTTTAATCTAGTTGTAACATGCTGACTTCTGGTGTCCCAGCTTATTGTAATACCAGCATGTACCTAAAAATCGTGCCGAGGAACCCCGTCCCTGAGATCCAGACTGATAGGACCGTCCTCCAGAGGATCTTCCTGGTCCACCCTGATAGCTCTGCCCTCGGGACTTCTTCGAACCTCAGTGAGAAGAACCTTGTCCACCAGAATATTCTGCATCTCCGGCATCAAAGTACTGTCACTTCTGTCCGGAAGCAGATGACTGCTTCCTCTGCTCGGCTGCCCGAGCCTCCTTCCCGATCAACTAAACTCTCTCAGCAACAAAAGCAGCCTCACAAACAGCCTCCCATGTCTTGTGTCTTCCACCAGCCACAGCTATCGCCAAATTAGCGCGTAGGGCACTAATAAACTGCCTACACTTAGCCACCTCATCGGGCACAAACTCCTTAGCGTAAGAGAGCAGGATGTTGAACCTGATCTGAATGTCGATACCGACTCATCTGGTCCCTGCTTCACCTCCAGAAACTGCTTTTTCTGCCCCTCAAGGAAACCAATAGTGAGAAACTCCTTGTAGAATTTCTCTTTGAAATCCTCCCATGGCATCTCCACCGGCCTCGGTAAGTTGGCCACAAGTTCCTGCCACCGTGTCAATGCATAACCCGTGAACTTGTGTGCCGCAAAACGAGCCCTGTGCTCAGGTGCACACGTGAACTTCTCCAGAACATTCTCCATCTGGCAGAACCAATCATCGAACTCTTTGGCTTCGCCCTCCTCGCCCGAGAATTCCTTGACCGCTGACTTATCCATATGCTTATATCCACTCTCCATACCACCTGCCACAGCTGGCGCAACCAGTTGGGCACCCTGCTGCTGCTGCTGAAACTGCTGGAACTGTTGCCACTGCAAGAAAGACTGATACTGCTGGAACGCTGGGTCCACAACACGTGTTACGGGTGGCACTACATTCTGTCCTCCAGCACCTGCAGCATCATTCCCTACTGCATTATTGTTCCCTTGTCCAACAGGAACCTACATCACTGACACGTTGTCGGAGACATGAGTAGCGGCGTCATCCTCAACATTGTGCTGCCCCTGGTGATCCATATCGACGCCTATATGAATGCAAATGGGTCAAAAACACTTTTACAGTTATAAATCCGGAAACAGACTTAAACACAGAAATCACTTTGAAAACAAAGTTTAAAGCACTTTTAAAACCATGGATCTGAAGCCTTCTCCGCTAACAAGCTGAAACGCCCGTATCCCGAGTTTACAAAATAAAATAATTAAATAAAAAATTTACCAAAACGCCCCTGAAACCCGGGATACGTTAATCAATGCCAAAACTTTATCCGTGAACCTTATTAAACTGAGATGTCATAAAGGAACAAGAATTAACCGGCTTCCATGATCTTGTCCCGCAAGGTCGGCCGGATGCTCAAACTGGCAAGTAACACCCCGGTGGCATCCACCTCCAGCTGTGCATCCAAAGACCTCAGTTCCACCAAGGAAGGTAAAGCATAAGAAACTGGGTCCTCATCTACAGAACTCTCTCTCTCCCGGCACAATGCATCTGCGACAACATTGGCCATCCCCGGAAGGTACTCGAGAGTACAATCATAGTCCTTCAAAAGCTCAATCTAGCGTCTCTGCCTCATATTAAGCTCCCTTTGGGTCATGATGTACTTCAAACTCTTCTGGTCCGTGAAAATCCTACACTTCTCACCAAACAGATGGTGGTTCCAGAATTTCAAAGCAAAGACAATAGCAGCTAACTGCCCAAGAAACGCGACCTCATCCAACCAAAACTCGCACTTGCTGAGCTTGGCATAGAGCTGTTCTTCTCTCAACCTCTGCAACACCTGTCTCAAGTGGTTCTCATGTTCGGCCGTACTACTCGAGTAGACCAGAAAATCATCGATGAACACTACCACAAACTGATCCAGAAATTCATGGAAGACCTGTTGCATCATACACATGAACACTGCCGGTGCATTCGTCAGCCCAAACGGAACAACCACAAACTCATAATGACCGTACCGAGTGCGGAATGTAGTTTTCGGTATGTCTTGCTCTGCAATCCGAACTGATGGTAACCAGATCGCAAGTCAATCTTCGAGGATACAGATGCACCCTGCAACTGATCGAACACGACATCGATCCTGGGCAAAGGATACCTGTTCTACACAGTCACCTTGTTCAACTGTCTATAGTCCACACACATCCGCATACTGCCATCTTTATTCTTCACAAACAAGACCGGGGCACCCCAAGATGAGATGCTCGGTCTAATGAAGCCCTTATCCAACAACTACTCCAGTTGTTTCTTCAACTCATGAAGTTCTGTCAGAGCCATTGTTAGAACTCATGTCTCCTTGTCTCATTTCAGGGCTTTGATATTGACAAACCAAGCACGACTCAATTGATGATAATCTTGAAGTAAAAAGAAATCAATCAAAGAGCAAAGGTCTAAAGAGAAAAGAGCATAAGAATTGAGTAACAGGAAAGAAGAGTTAGGAACTCAAAATTGTACAAAGGTTAAACACTCAATTCTTCTAAGACATTGGCTCAAAACAAAATCAATTTTACTCATGCATTCAATAGCATCCTTTCAATCATGAAATGCGTTTTGAACATCGATGTTTCAATTTCAGACATCGATGTTCCTGCCTTCAAACATTCTTTCAAAACAAGGCAGTAGCTTAGAACATCGATGTTGGCTTCCCAAACATCGATGTTCTCACGACCGATGCACTTGAAAAATGTTTTGAGACATATAAATAGAGGATTTACATCTCTGTTTAACAACAATCAACTCTCTACATTTTAAGCATTCATTGTTATATATTCATACACATTTTTCTGAGCCATTATTCTTGAGAATTGAGTGTTGCCTTTATAGAGCTTACTTGTTACTCATATCCACTCTTTGAGAGAGCTTTTGTTTGAGTGTTTTTAAAGTGTTGTTCATACACCTTAAGGGAGGATTGTTCCCTTGTAGCAACTCATAGGAAGAGTGTTTTCTTTCCTTGAGTGAAGTCTTGAAGTGAGGTATCTTCAAGCAAGTAGAGTTTCGAGTGACTCGAGCTCTAGGTTTGTATACGGTTTGTTAAGCACCCGGAAGCTTAACCTAGATAGTGAAATCTTCGAGAGAGTCTCTCGGAGGACTGGATTAGCCACACAAGTTGTGTGTGTGAACCATTATAAAATTCCGTGTGTACTTCATTCTTTCAATTCCGCAATTATTTCCTGCAAGCTTTTGAATTTGTCCATAAAACGCTATTCACCCCCCCTCTAGCGTAGGGCACCTATTCTAACAATTGGTAGCAGAGCCTAGCTCTCTGAAAGACTTAACCGTTTGAGAGAAACTTTCCATGGCTTCTTCACGTATTTATGCAGGACTCTTCGAAGGACAATCAACCACTCGTCCACCGCTCTTTGATGGCACCAACTACAGCTACTGGAAAGAGAGGATGAGAATCTTCCTCCAAGCCAACAACTATGCTCTTTGGCGAATCATGAAGATCGGAGAGAAAATTCCGACAAAGAAAGTTGGTGAAACCATAGTGACAAAGACGAAGGCGGAGTATGACGCTGCAGACATTACGATGGTTGAAAACAACACCAAATCAATCAACATGCTCTATTGTGCAGTCAACCCCGATGATTACCGAAAAATCACCTGCTGAACAACCGCAAAAGAAATGTGGGATAAGTTGGAGGTCACCTACGAAGGAACCGATTAAGTTCGAGAGGCCAAAATCAACTCCCTCACTGCAGATTACGAACTCTTTCGAATGAAGGAGAATGAGAGAATTGAGGAGATGTTCGAACGATTTTCTAAAATCGTAAATAACCTTCCTGCTCTCAAGAAGGTCTACTCCGACAAGGACTTGGTCCGAAAAGTCCTTAGATGCCTCACTCCCGAATGGCGTTCTAAAGCCGACGCAATCTATGAAAACATCGGGACATCGAACACAACCATTGACAGTCTTAGAGGTAATCTTCTAACCTATGAAACTACTATTCCTAAACCCTCTTTGCAGGAACCAAAGAAGAAGAACATAGCTCTCAAAGCTTCCACCTTCAAGACGCAAGAGCTCACTGAATTGGACTCTAGCGATGACGATCAAGAACTCGGACTTTTCACCCGTAAAATACACAAATTCATGAAGAAAGAATTTGAAAGGAAAGGAAGGAAGACATCCAGTCCACCCAAGTGCTATGGGTGTGGAGAGGTTGGGCACATCAAGCCTAAGTGCCCCAAGGCAAAGGAGGGAAAAGAAAAGAAGCCCTACTAGAAGCAAAGGGCATACATCTCTTGGGCAGGTGATTCCGGCGATGAATCATCCGATAGCGATGAAGAAGAAACGGCCAACCTATGTCTCATGGCACGAGAGGAAGAACCGGAAGAGGTAAATACATTTCGGCATCTAGAACTAATAAGGGCTTAAAGAAAAAACTTGCAACTCTAGAAAATGATATGGAGAGATTGTCAAGTCAAAATGAAAAGCTTAAAGAGGAAAATAAGTTTTACGGAAAGAGGAGTGCTAATAAACCGGAAAGCCCAATTAAGGAATGTGCATCATGTAAATCACTAGAGGAACAAGTTGGAGAACTTAAAACAAAAACTAAGGAGTGCTCATCATGCATATCTTTAAGGGAACAAGTTGAACGACTTGAAACAACTTAAAGAAGTTCAATACCCCTCAAAAGAACCTAAATTCTCTCTTGGGTAATTTGCAATCAACTAAACATGGAGTAGGTTTCAAGAATGAACCTAAAAAGAAGAAAGTTGAAACAAAACCTAGGAAACCTATGTTTCAACCTAAGGAAAACAAGGTTAGTAAAATGCACAAACATAGGCAATATAGTAACTATTATCAACCTTGAAGGATGCACAATCCAAATGTTATTTGTCACTATTGCATTAGAATAGGACATATTGCTCCCGTTTGCTTCGCAAGGCATAGGCATTGGGCACAAGATGAAGCTCATTACTATTATGTCTCTAACACTCAAGGACCCAAGAAGATTTGGGAACCAAAAACCCATTGATTTGTTTTGTAGGTATGCTTGAAGGCATCAAGTGTACATTGGTACCTTGATAGCGGATGCTCCAAGCACTTGATCAAAGAAGCAACCAAATTCTTGGTTGATCCTTGTAGAAATGCAAGGTTAAGTGGTAATGTTGAAAATACTCATCCTTTGGTTAAAATCATTCTATCCCTTCTAGTATACTTTTAATAGTGCTCTTAATGCTTACTTAATTAGTTGATGCACATTACATATCATTCTTGGGTAATGGTAGAAGAATCTTGAGCATCCCATTTTCCCTTGGTTGAAAAAGAGCTTAGAAGTAAATTAATTTTGCGTAAAGTAATTTTTTTTTGGTAGTAGGTTTATATCCAAATGTTAAAATCCAGGAGCACAAGATGGCTTCTTTTTCGTATCAAGCATAGCATGTAGAGCATAATAGATCAAGTTGAGGAACACTAGCTTATCTTTGAACATTCATAAAAAGATGACACAATTGCTTAAAGCATAAATATTTTTTTATTATTTGTCTTAACGGTTGGGGACAACAGTGACTGAGAAACTGTTAGAGACATTAGCAATACTGACCCTAATACTATCATTCCAAGAGAACCACATTCCGCCCGAATTGTTCTGACCATGAACTTCGAACCGGTTTGCTGGAGGAAAACGAAGCGGGATGACACCGTGATTATCTCCAGGCTGCCACAAGGTCTTTGTGAGCAGAACCATGTTGGGCTTGTACTGGTTCTTCAGATCTCTTAAAGTTCGTGTGAAATCTTTGGAGCGCCTACTGATTCCTCTGCAGTTCCAAACCAGAAGGCGAGCTTTTGGCCAAGTGGATGGTAAGCCAGTTGTCTGCAGAACGCTCTGAGCAGTCATTGAAATTTGGTAATAGCTGCACTCATTCAGAGTCTGGCAAGAAGGCTCCAGCCTGAACTCCTGAAGTCTGTCAGAGATGAAGAACATGATGGAATTGGTCGAGCCGTAGAAGGAAGCTCGCAGGGCACTTTGATGCTCCAGGAAGATTGTCTCCTATATGGGTGTGACAAAGAACCGGGACGAGTAGAGCTCGTCAACGAAGAAAAAACGAGGCATCCTCCCAAGCTCGTTTGGAAGTTCCTCTTGTTGCTCATTTATCAGGCTATAGGCTAACCGATTCCTTCTTCCTAAGGAGGCTCCCTCAACAAAGAAGACAGATGATGGAGCAGGCATTTTTTTCTTGTTGTGGTTTGAGTATCTCTCTCTCTCAATCATATTTTCTTTAAATGCTTTTGATTATTTACTACCCATTACTTTGCCTTTTATAGAAATATGATTACCTATTTTTCAAAGTCTAGACCCTAAATATTTTTCGATAAACGGTAAAGCAAACCTCTCTCTTCACAAAACTACAAACGCTCCTCAAGGCTCCCCTTTTTGAAAATCTTTACCACTGTCTACATTATTACTCTTGTCACGTTGCATGTTTTCGGGCAACAAACACTTGTGTTTTCTAGCTCACTTCTCACATGCAATACTTTTTCACTCTGGCTATGTTGGCTCTTCAATAAAGGGATACGAATCCCAGAAGTCGCTTTTTGCTCATGTGGGGTTTATGAACAAGTGGTTGCTAATTATTGTCATTAATTCGCCGTGCATTATGACGTCATTTTTTGGCTTACACAAACAATGAACATCGTTTTATTAAGGAATATTTGATTTCTATTATTGCTAGAAATTCGTGATTTCACCACTTATATTCTTTTTGGTTACTAATAACAGGCTTGATTTTATTGGATCTTATATCATTCCTACCATTTATATTTAAAAACAAGCTTGATTAAGAAAAAAAGGAACTACTTATTATTCATTCGTAAAATATTACAATAGAAGCAATCTATGAAGTCATTTGCTTCTCCAGTTACTTTGCGGACATTCTCATCCTGGGAGGAAAGTCCCATACAGGCCATCTCGATTTGCATCACTGCAGAGCTGATCTTCTTTAGGGCTAAGTTTAGATGCCCAAGTGTCAGTAATGGTGTATTACTGTGAGCTATCCCTTTGCCCTTCGGATCATCAGTATCTTTAGTGACCAGCTTCTTTTGACGCTTGCGAGATATGGTCGTGTCTTCCAAATGACCAGGGACATTCCTCCGCTTGCGGCATTTCTTCGGCTTTTCCTCAACATCGGAACCACCAAAGAGAGGTGCACCAAAATTATAACTTAACTCCTCCGAATCAGAGGTAGTTCTAGTCCTTAGTGGTGAGTCCATGGCTTGAGAAATGCTTTGCCAAGCATGAGGATGATATTTATAAGCAGAAAGTGATTACGGTCAGGACATATACGAGATTTCATGTTGAAGAAAGTGGAATACTCGAGAAAGGTGCTGACGTAAGCCGTGACGAGACTATCAAAATCCGTAAAGAAAGTGATACGGCAACACTACCAGAACAAAGCTAGATAGCACCTCCAAATCAATCAAAGTCTCCAAGATCAGCAACCAATTCAACCAAATTAGGGTTTCAGCCAATACCTCTATCACCTCAAAACAAAACAAAGTTGTTAAGCAACAATAGAGTAATAAAAGCTAGGAATCTTGAATACGCCACAAGCAAATCAATCACTTGATAAGTAAACACAATCCCTCAAATAAACAAGAA
>JAKUCV010005864.1:4085-78948 GCA_028386065.3 Turnera subulata | reverse complement strand
GTCGGCTCCTCCTTGAACTCCAAGTCTTGGCGCCGCCTTTCTTATTACTAGATGGACTAGGATTTAATTGAGCCCAAATAATAAAATAACTTTCTCCAGCTAGATTGTCATTGTGGGCCCCACTCTTCTCCAAGCTTATTCTCCATCTCTTCTTGAATTTCTTGTGAGAACGAATCTTGGACATGATTCTAAAAGTGAGCTTGTGATGATGAACTTTGAGCTTGTTAGAACACATCCAAGTTCCATGCTTGTCGTTATTGCTTCCTCCATTATCGCCTTGGCGTGCATTATTCTTCCAGTCTCTAAGCTTGCCTAGGTGATTTGCATCAGAAAGAGTCATTCTTCCGAATTCGAAATGAACTAGGAATACTTGACTCAACATTGATCTAATTTATGCATTTTTGTATGGTTTTATCACATTCATTCACTACTGACTTGAGCGTCGGAGTGTTTTCTTAGTTATTTTGCAGGTACCCCTCATTTAGGCAAAAAGACATGGGGAACAAGAGTGCCGAGACTATCCAACATCGATGTTGCTTAACAAAACATCGATGTTTGGCCAATACAAGACTAGACCCGAGGCTGTAAAACATCGATGTTGAGTATCAAAAATCGATGTTGAGTGGACTGGCGACATTTCAGATTCTGTCCAGAGGCTTAACAACATCGATGTTGCCCCTATGAACATCGATGTTTGTCCGTTAACTTTCAAAAAAAATAGCCGTTGGAGCCTAATTTCAGCACTCCAACAGCTCTATTTTGGGCTCCCCTATATAAATGATGTTTCCTTCTCATTTTCACCACTCTTCTCTCCTATGTTATCTTTCATGTCTCTTCAATTTAAATAAAGAATTTGCCATTGCTATTTTCTTTTTGCTAATGCCAAAAGGGGGAAGATAAGAAGAAGTATATGCACAAAGAAATAATATGCACCAAGTTAGGGGGAATCATAGTTTGAAAAACATATCGGGAATTAACCTCACTTATGAATTCATAAACCTTGGCATATACTCCTATTTGTTTGTCATTATCAAAAAGGGGGAAATTGTTAGAACTCATGTCTCCTTGTCTCATTTTAGGGTTTTGATATAGACAAACCAAGCATGACTCAATTGATGACAACCTTGAAGCAAAAAGAAATCAATCAAAGAGCAAAGGTCTAAAGAGAAAAGAGCACAAGAATTGAAGTAACAAGAAAGAAGAGTTAGGAACTCAAAATTGTACAAACGTTAAACACTCAATTCTTCTAAGACATTGGGTCAAAACAAAATCAATTTTACTCATGCAATCACTAGCATCCTTTCAATCATGAAATGCGTTTTGAACATCGATGTTTCAATTTCAGACATCGATGTTCTTGCCATCAAACAATCTTTCAAAACAAGGCAGTAGCTCAGAACATCGATGTTGGCATCCCAAACATCGATGTTCTCATGACCGTTGCACTTGAAAAATGTTTTGAGACGTATAAATAGAGGATTTACATCTCTGTTTAACAACAATTAGCTCTCTACATTTTAAGCATTCATTGTTATACATTCATACACATTTTTATGAGCCATTATTCTTGAGAATTGAGAGTTGCCTTTATAGAGCTTACTTGTTACTCATATCCACTCTTTGAGAGAGCTTTTGTTTGAGTGTTTTTTAAAGTGTTGTTCATACACCTTAAGGGAGGATTGTCCCCTTGTAGCAACTCATAGGAAGAGTGTTTTCTTTCCTTGAGTGAAGTCTTGAAGTGAGGTATCTTCAAGCAAGTAGAGTTTCGTGTGTCTCGAGCTCTAGGTTTGTATACGGTTTGTTAAGCACCCGGAAGCTTAACCTAGATAGTGAAATCTTTGAAAGAATCTCTCGGAGGACTGGATTAGCCACACAAGTTGTGTGTGTGAACCAGTATAAAATTCGGTGTGTCCTTCATTCTTTCAAATCCGCAATTATTTCCTGCAAGCTTTTGATTTTGTCCATAAAATGCTATTGACCCCCCTCTAGCGTAGGGCACCTATTCTAACAGCCATTCTTTAGGGCGGTATGGAAATAGGTGCAACTCCCGGTACCAAGTCAACTGTATACTCCACCTCCCGCTCCGGAGGCAACCCAGGTAGATCATCAAGAAATACATCAGGAAACTCCCGAACAATCAAAATATCCTCCACTCCTGGTACTGGCACCAAAGAATCGACCACATGAGCTAGAAATGCATCACAACCCTTTCGGATCATCCTGAAAGGTTGAATGGCCGAGATACAACACGCCGATAGGGCTCTTCGCTCTCCAACGAACACCAATCTTCGCCCTAATAGAGAAGATAAAGAAACTTTCTTGGCCCGACAATCAACTACTGCCTGGTGTCTGGCAACCGATCCATGCCTAATATAACATGAAACTCTCCCAAGTCCATGACAGTGAGATCAAAAAGGAAACTCTCACTTTCATACTCTATCGATACATCTCTACAAACTCGATCAACAACTACTATATCTCCTGTGGGTAAACGGACTCTCAGGGGTCTACTAAGGTTATCATCTTCTATGTTATGCGTGGTCATGAACGCACGTGATACAAAAGAGTGTGTTGAGCCAGGATCAACTAAAGCATGTGCATACTGACCGAAAACCATAAATGTACCTGCTATAACCTCTGGGTCATCAGCAGCCTCCTCCCGGGTGGTGGCATAAACCCTAAGAGCTGCAGCACTCTGAGTCGCACCCCTGCGGTTCGAAGCTCCAGAACCCCCACGACCTCGACCCTGTTGTCCGCCACCCCTATTCGGTCGAGAAGAAGCAACACCACTGGCTACAGAACTCTACACTGTATACTGGGAACCACTGCCACCACTATCTCTAATCCACTTGTGACATGCTGACTTCTGGTGTCCCAACTTATTGCAATACCAGCATGTACCCAAAAATCATGTTGAGGAACCCCATCCCTGAGATCCAGACTGATAGGACTGTCCTCCTGAGGATCTGTCTGGTCCACCCTGATAGCTCAGCCCTCGGGACATCTTCGAACCTTGGTAAGAAGAACCCTGTCCACCAGAATAGTCTGCATCTCCGGCATCAAAGTATTGTCTCTTCTGTCTAGAAGCAGATGACTGCTTCCTCTGCTCGGCTGCCCGAGCCTCCTTCCTGATCAACTAAACTCTCTCAGGATCAAAAGCAGCCTCACAAATAGCCTCCCAAGTCTTATGCCATCCACCAGCCACAGCTATCGCCAAATCAGTGCGTAGGGCACTAACAAACCGCCTACAGTTAGCCACCTCATCAGGCACAAACTCCTTGGCGTAAGAGAGCAGGATGATGAACCGGATCCTGAATGCCAAAACCAACTCATCTGGCCCCTACTTCACCTCCAAAAATGGCTTTTTCTGCCCCTCTAGAAAACCAACAGTGAGAAACTCTTTGTAGAATTTCTCTTTGAAATCCTCCCATGGCATCTCCACTGGCCTCGGTAAGTTGGCCACAAGTTCCTGCCACCATGTCAATGCATAACCCGTGAACTTGTGTGCCGCAAAACGAGCCCTATGCTCAGGTGCACACGTGAACTTCTCCAGAACATTCTCCACCTGACGGAACCAATCATCGAACTCTTTGGCTTCGTCCTCCTCACCCGAGAATTCCTTAACCGCTGACTTATCCATATGCTTATATCCACTCTCCACACCACCCGCCACAGCAGGCGCAACCGGTTGAGCACCCTGCTGCTGCTACTGAAACTGTTGCCACTGCAAGAAAGCCTGATACTGCTGGAACACTGGGTCCAAAATAAGTGGTACGGGTGGCACTACATTCTGCCCTCCAGCTCCTGCAACATCATTCCCTGCTGCATTATTGTTCCCCTGTCCAATGGGAACCTGCATCACCGACACGTTGTCGGAGACATGAGTAGCGTCGTCATCCTCAGCATTGTGCTGCCCCTGGTGATCCATATCGACGCCTATATGAATGCAAATGAGTCAAAAACACTTTTAAAGTTATAAATTCGGAAACAGGCTTAAACACAGAAATCACTTTGAAAACAAAGTTTAAAGCACTTTTAAAACCAAGGATCTGAAGCCTGCTCCGCTACCAAGCTGAAACGCCCGTTTCCCGAGTTTACAAAATAAAATAAATTTACCAAAATGCCACTGAACCCTTGGATACGTAAATCAATGCCAAAACATTATCCGTGAACCTTATTAAACTGAGACGTCATAAAGGAACAAGAATAAACCGGCATATCAAGCCATACGTCAAACCCGGCAAATCCGCCGAAACAACATCATGTATCAAATCCCGGCAAGCCGCCGACAATGTAATAAAGACAAGATAAACAGCTCAATAAGTCCTACACAGCGGAAGATGAAAATAAAGTAAAATCAAGAGAAGAAAATGTTATGCATGTCGACTCTATTGATCCAACCGGGAGAAGAAGCACAGCTACCTGCTGGGATATCCACGACCGTACTCCGGAAAGGAAAATGGTAGCAGCACGCTAACTAAGGGTCTGAAAAATAACGGTGGTGATAATGCGAGTCGCCTACTCAGTGAGCAGTATAAATCTAGTTATGTAGGTGTGTAAAGCAAGCTCGAAAGGAGTGTAGAGAAACAAGCACTAGTAAGCAAACACACAATAACCAGTACTAACATGCCAACAACATATAAGCAGATAGTTTATGTTTTACATCTGTTTGTGTGTTGATATTATTATTATATTTATTATACAGGGCCTCCTATTGTGTGCGTCGAGCTTGGTCCCGTCTCATGAGACAACCAGGGCGTAAGCCCAATATAACCAGGCATATAGCCCAAATACAATCACACACAGAGAGAGAGAGAGAGACAGAGAGAAATAGGGAGGTAGAAAGGGGGAGGTAGAACCGGTCATCACAGACCCATATGCTAAACCGCATATACCATGCTATCCCGCATGCAATCCCGAGGGGTATCACTTCCCGCTCGAACCAACCGGTCATCAGCCCACAGTAGTATATCTTTTATTGTGTATTATTCTTATTCATACTTAAGAGTTCATGTATGCCATAAGTTATGATTTATCAGGGTTGTGTGAATTATTCACTAGATCAAGCATCCGGGTTTCCAACCCACAATACATCACACAATTCACCCAAAATCATACCACATGTTATATCTCATAATAGTTAAACAAATCATGCTCATCCGACAAGTAGTAACACATAGGCACACAATACAGATCATAGCATGTTAGCAAACAAGGCATGTAACTCAAACAAACCAAACTAACAAGCACTTGCAAACGAACATAAAAAGATTTATAAAGTCACCTCAACGACGATTATCCTGTGGAGCTTTCCCCAAAACAGATCCTCCAGCTCCCGAGGTGTTACCCGTGCCTGAATACCGGCACACACAGTAATTACAAAACAATTACAACAAACCGTGCATGCATGATACTTATATGCTCAACTGAGTAAAAACCCGACCCTTTCAGGGTCTAAGCCCAATAGGGTAACTCCAAAGAGATTGGGACCTAATGTGCTCTAGGCTTAAGCCCAACTAAGTCCACAACGGTTTCCCGGGCCTAAGGCCCATTCCCTTAAATCCAGATTATCATTTAAGTCATTGGGCTTTAGCCCTTTTCTTAGAGTCAAGAATAAAGTCCTACAGATAAAGAGTTAGATTGTTGGGCCTGGGCTCGGTTTTCCTAAACACCGTTCTAAGGTCATACCCAAGCCCAAGAGTTCATCGACTTAAA
The DNA here is from genome assembly GCA_028386065.3 of Turnera subulata. NCBI lineage: Eukaryota > Viridiplantae > Streptophyta > Magnoliopsida > Malpighiales > Passifloraceae > Turnera > Turnera subulata. Next base: position 73,233 of record JAKUCV010005864.1, on the reverse strand, counting down.
ATTCTATCCGTGTCGGTAAGTTCCAGCCACACACCCTCTCATCCCCGCACACGGTATTCCACTAAGTCCCATAAAAGTTTAGATGTACATGTACACGGAAATAACGAAGCATATACATAAAGATGAACCCGAGATTAAGCCGGAATTACCGTGCAAAAGCAGAAAAGAAATTCTGTCTGCCGAAACAGTACCTGAGCCTTCGCCGGAACATCCCGAGCTCGCCGGATTCCGGTCAACCTCGTCGGAATTCACCCAAACTGCCAGAAACTTACCAACAACAACAAACCAACTCGGATTCAACACAAATACTCACGGATCCTTAAAACGGGTTAGAAGAAGAATTGATGAACGGATCATTACCCGAAATTCGAGTGCCCACTGTCAAACCCAAACCCGTTGCCGTCCAAACCCATTTTGCAGCCTCTTCGTCCGAGACTACTCCTGCAGCAGCAAGAACCAGATCGGCCGAACCACCTCCAACACCCAACAACAAACGCCGGCCACCACTACACACAACACCAACCACCACCGAACACCAGACCCATCCCCCACACAGCCACCATCAACACCGCCGCACACCACACACTCACACCCGGTCAAAACCAAACACAGAGGCAAAACAAAAAGAAGACAAGGAGAACAGAGGAGGCAACACTTGCCAGTGGAGCGGTGACTTGTCTTGGCCTCGTCCTCGTCCTGATATGGGTGTCATGACCCCGACGCGGCGCGAACTCCCTGGCTTGTGGGTGTGGCGGCGCTGTGTGTTAGTCGAGGGAGAAGAAGGGGTGGGTTTCGGGAGAGACGAAAAGAGAGAAGCAAATAGGAGAAGAAAGGATAAGGGGTGGAGCCGTTGTCTTGCACGATTTGAGGGAGAGGAGATTTCGGCCAATTTGTGGGCAGTTAGAGGAAAAAGAGACCCGACGGCATGGGGAGGAAAGGAGAGAAAAGAAAGAAGAAAAGAGAGAGAGAGGAAAGGAAAGAGGGAAAAGGGTTAGGGTTGGCCGACCTAGTCCAAAACAACGTCGTTTTGGACTAAGGCGCGGTCAACTCGCCCTTGGTCAACGCCCGCTAGGGTTTGAGGGTTTAGTTTTTTTTTTCTTTTCCATATTCCTAAAACGACGTAGTTTAGAGAAAAAAACTACTATAACCTCCACAGTTCACACCGGAACGACCTTCATTCCAATTAGACCCGAGCAAGAAACAACACCAACATGATACACATTATTTCCAAGGAAAAATGATAATTTCCTTGGCCAAAAATCCGGAAATTCCTCGAGGGTAAAATTGGAATAAAAATTTTGAAAATTCCATAAATAATATTATGAAAAATTCGTTGCTTTACATCCTATGATTAAATCGTCTCATTAATCCTAGTCATATAAAAGTCTTAATTACTATAATGTATAAATTATACTAAAATTAAGCCCCATCCATGCTTCAACCGAAGACTAACTCATCAATCTTATGATTCAAACATGTCTGGAGTCTAATCCCAATATAATTTTCATGGGTCAGATTTGGGTGTTCACAATCATAGAGGGCAAATTATTGTAAGGGGCTCTAACTGGGTAATCTCTTCGAAAAGGGCACTTAGTCCTGGCCCCACAAGTTTCATTTTCACCCCATCTTGATAAGCCCACGCTTATTTGGCAAACGACGCTATCACTTAACGTTTCCCTATTATGGATTTATGCTAAACAGTGGCCAATCAATTAACATAGTGAAGTTTCATTACCGGATTAAAAGAGAATAAATTCAGAAATAAAACTTTAATTAAATATGCTTGGAAACATTAACAAGTTCAACCCCTAATCCTAGACAACAATTCTAGCAAGACATAGCCTTAAAAAAAATAAAAAATACTTGGAAATAATTCTTCATGATTAATTTAAGAGTAAACTTACAAGAAATTGGAGCTAACCTTGAACCAAAGAGACAAATTCTCCAACCTAAGAATCTTCCAAAAGCTACCACTAAATGCCAGAATTACAAAATGAGATGGAAAGTACAATTCCTAAGCTATTTTTGTGTTTTGCCGAATGAACTGTTGGAGGAGAACTTGATGTCTTTGTCTTCATGTTTCTTGCCTTTTATAGTGCAAGAGGGGACCATTATGTGGCTGGAAATGCCTTAAAAAATGAGTCAAAAGTGGAGCATGTGTGGCTCCTTACTTTTGTGCCAAAAATAGGAAGTGGAGGACCACTTCTTCCTACTAAAATTAGCCAACAAAACTGTTGGCCCAGAAAAGGCTAAGAGAGGGAGGGAAGGGGGGGAGAGTTGAATTAGCTTTTCCTCTTTTTCGGGTTTTCTATGATTTGGCTTGACACAGAAGCCAAATGTGAATGAAATGCGAAGATAAATGCAGGAAAGCAAAGAACACAAGCAATTTATAGTGGTTCCCGACTCAGGAGTACATCCACTACCTAAAGGTCCCCCCTTTAGGATTTCTAAACTATCCACTAATTTAGCTTTTACAGGCAAGCCAAATAACCTATGGTACACAAGTTTTTACGGGCTGAACTTGCTAAACCTAACCCAAAGCTGAACCTAGCTTTGTCCACCCAATAAGATTATCTCCTAATCCTGCTGATTACAACCTTTCCTAAGGCAAAGCTTCAAGAGTGACTCACTCAAGAAGTTACACAAATTAAGCGCAAAGAATATCTCTCAAGGTAAGCTCTTTTCTCAACTTAGAATCTCTTGAATGGCTAGGTTAATTTGCTGTGAGGCCTCAATCCTCTATTTATAGATTCTAAGGATGGGGAGGAGTATCTTCCAATGGCTAGATTGCTTCCAGATGGAACACAAGTTGACTTCTTTCTTCAATTAAGAACTGTCAACATTTGGCTGTTGGATGAACCAGAACTGGTAATTACTTGGGCATAAATTGTTCTTTTAATCTTCAAAAAGTATCCCCAAAAATAGAAGTGAGGACCACCAGCTCGTTGAGGCATGAAAGAGGCTGTGAGGACCACTTTTCTGACCGTTAGTTGACTCTTTGAGACCAAGTAAATCCGTTGCTTTAATTGCACAAAAGTCAGCTTCATTTCGGGACCACTTCTTCAACTGCCCAGACAGCGACATTTTGGTTCGACGGAAAAGCCAAGCTGAAGCCAAATCTTCACGGTATTTGGTATCTGCCAGAAACCAAATTTTCTACAATTACTTAAAACACACAAGGGCTTTCCATACTGTTTGTTAATCACTAAAATAATAATTTAACCATTGAATAATCATCATAAATAAATTAAACAAGAATAGTGTTAATTAATTACTTAATTAAGCACTTAACACATGTTTAGGCTAACAATCTCCCCCTTTTTGATGATGACAAACATGGTGTCCATTTTGCCATTAAAACAGTGGTTAGAGAAAATTTAACCAGATAAGCAAAGCTCCCCCAGTTTTAAAGCATAATTCCAGAAAATTTTAACGCATTCATTTGGCCCGATTTTTTCAGCCAGATGCGTATACTAACAATGCTAAAGGCTTTTTGCCAATAGCTCCCCCTGCATGAGAGCACAGTATACACCCAAATTTCACACAAGTATTCCTGCAAAGAAATTCTCAACATATCATTTGGCTTAACCATCAGCCAAATATATTATCGATTAACAACATTATAAGCACATGAGTATTTCCTGCAATAATCATAATTTCCTGCAATAATCATAATCATTTGGCTTTTCATATCAGCCAAAATTTTTTACATTATAAGCTTCGACATTTTGCTGTTCCACTGAGCCAAATGTTGTTCCCTGCATAAAAATTTTCATGCACAATATATCGCAGCAGCAATAGAACAAATATCAAGCAACAACATCATTTATCTCCCCTTTTTGACATCAGCAAAAACAATTAAGATCCAAAGGAGAAAATAGATAGCATCATATAACGAAATATCCAAAAGCAAAGCCAAATATTCGACTTAAAAACCAAATAAGAGCAGTAGTAATAAAAGAAAGTACTTATGCAAATTAGATATAAAAAGCACTTATGGAGAATGCAATGCATGACCTAAAGCATCAGATCTGTTAGAGCATCATTCTGTTAGAATAGGTGCCTAGCTAGAGGGGGGATGAATAGCATTTTACGGACAATTCGAAAACTTGCAGGAAATAATTGCGGAATTGAAAGAATGAAGAACACACCGAATTTTATACTGGTTCACACACACAACTTGTATGGCTAATCCAGTCCTCCGAGAGACTCTCCCGAAGATTTCACTATCTAAGTTAAGCTTCTGGGTGCTTAACAAACCGTTTACAATCTTAGAGTTCGAGTCACACGAACCTCTAATCACTTGCTTGAAAATACCTCACTTCAAGACTTCTCACACAGAAAGAAAACTCTCTTCCTATGAATTTGCTACAAGAGAACAATCCTCCCTTAAGGTGTATGACTACACTTAAATCACTCAAAGCAAAACTCTCTCAAAGAGTGGATATGAGTAAACAAGATAAGCTCTATAAAGGCCACTCTCAATCCTCAAGGATATTGGCTCATAAAACTGTGTATGAATGTATAACAATGAATGCTTAAAATGTAAAGAGTTGATTGTGTTTTAAACAGAGGTATAATAACTCTATTTATAGGTCTGAAAACATGTATGACCGTTGGGGAATCAATCCAAAACACTTTTAGAGAAAATAACATGGGAAGCTGAAAAAGGTTTCTGATTTTAACGTCTAAACATCGATGTTTAGACATAGAACATCGATGTTCTGCCAGTAAATATGAATTATTGGTCCAACGGTCACGAAAACATCGATGTTTACACAAGGAACATCGATGTTTAGGAACACTGCCAAAACAATTTAAAACTAGTTTACATGAGAACATCGATGTTTACTGAGTTCTGCCCAAACTTCTTAAAACCACAATTGAAAGAACATCGATGTTTACAAGCTGAACATCGATGTTTGAATGCATCTGCCAAACTGTTTGAAAGCGTCAATTGAAGGAACATCGATGTCTCAAAGTAGAACATCGATGTTTTGATGCTGCAAATCATTTTAAGTGCAACGGTCACAAGAACATCGATATTTGGGATGCCAACATCGGTGTTCTGAGCTTTCTGCCAATTTGAAAAATTGTTTGAAGGCAGGAACATCGATGTTGGAAATTGGAACATCGATGTTCTTAGCTCAAAAATCATTTTTATGATTGAAACGATGCTATTTGATGCATGAGTAAAATTGATTTTGTTTCGAGCCAATACTTAGAAGAATTGAGTGTTTAACCTTGTACAATTTAAGTTCCTAACTCTTCTTGGTCTTCTTGCTTGTCACTTCAATTCTTGTGCACTTTGTTTTTTGATTGATTTTTTTTGCTTCAAGTTTATCATTATTTTGAATTGGTTTGTCAATATCAAAACCTGTATGAGACAAGGAGATATTAGTTCTAACAATTTTCCCCTTTTTGATAATGACAAACAAATAGGAGTATATGCCAAATTTATGAGTTCAAAATGAGGAATTAGTATATGCCATGTTTTATGGATTCAAAGTGAGGTAATTCCCCCTATGTTTTTCAAACTATGATTCCCCCTAACTTGATGCATATACTTCTTTTAATTTAATCTTGCATATACTTCTACTTATCTTCCCCCTTTTGGCATTATCAAAAAGAAATTTGAAAAGACAATGGCAAACAATTTATTCAAATTGAAGAGACATAAAAGAAATAACATGAGGGGCTTGAGCTCCCATCATCATCATCATCGAGTTGCTGGCCGGCAATGTCTCCTCCTTCTTCCTCTTCTTCATCATCATTAGCTGCTCCTTCATCACCCTCCACATACATTGGATCACCTTCCTCATTCTCATCAAAGTTCTCATCAACAACATCACCCTCTTCTTCAAAATTGTAGCCATTAAGGGTGGTGTGATGTGGTGGAGGCTCATAGTTGACACGGGCAAAGTAAGTCCTAAGGGAGTGTCCCTGTCTTTGCACTTCCGTGTCAATCCTCTCTATTCTTTGTCCCATGCCGGTGATGCTCAATTGAAGGTTGTGGATGGAAGCCGCGATGGAATCAAGTGTGGCTCCAGTGGTTCGGCGGTGAGAAGTGGCTGCTCCGGAACTCTCAGCTTGAGCAGTCCTTGGTGCTTGCTCGGATTTTCCAGTTCTGAATGTGGCGTCACTTATCGGCCAAATTTTGGAGTGAGGAACCTGTGAGCCTTTCCGGAAGTCAACACCTGCATTCAAGAAAATATCCAACACCACGAAAGGATATGGAAATGGATGCTCGATGTATGCGGATGCATAGTCGGACATGTGCATAAGCACAAACCGTGCCCAACTGATTGGTGCGTGGTAGATGATGGCGTGAAGCACCTTCACATCTTTAACGGACATGATGGTGCAATTCCTGGCTCTTGGCTTAATTATCAGGGTGAGAAGATAGAACATAACTCGATACTCCGGGTTGATGGAATGGATTGTTGGCCTCCCGGAACTGTGACGGACAATAGTCGTGAAGCCGAGCTCATTCAGAAAAGGGGCTTCATGGGCTGTGAGCCATTGGTCACCTCCATAGGGTGCAATATCCTCACCCTCAAATGGCAATCCAGCAAGCGTCCCGAATTCCTCCAACATCAATGTGATGGATACTCCATTCACATGAGCAGATAAGACATCACCATCTCGGCGGAGAGTGGAGTAGAAGGCTCAGATGAATTCTGCACTGTATTGCCAGCCCTTGTTGGTCACGAACTCTGACAGTCCCGATGCCCGAAGATGTGCTTCAAGCTGTGTGTACTTCTTCTCTTTCGGGTAACCCACCGGAAGATACCGAGGAGTTGCAATTGAGCGCTTGGAGTAGAGAGACTAGAATTGATTGAGCTCGGTTCTGGAATCGATTGAGGAGCTGAGCTTGAAGAGTCTCCTCTTTTCCTGGGTTGGTTCTCCTTCACGGGAGATTTGCCCTTGGAAGACTTCTTGCCACCTGCCATTCTTGAGAAGAAATGAGTAGGAGAATGGATTTTGTGAGTAAAAGTAGTATAAATGAAGAGTATGGAGTGTGTAAATGAGAGAAAGAGGCATGTATTTTTATATGGGAGCCAAATAGAGCTGTTGGAGTGCTGAAAACAGGCTGCAACGGCTATATTTTTTGAAAAATAACGGCTACACATCGATGTTCATATGTGCAACATCGATGCTTTTGAGCCTCTGGACGAAATTTTAATTGGCTCCAGCGGCAGAACAACGATGTTGTCTTACGTGAACATCGATGTTTTGAAGAGTCTGGAAAGTAGAGTAATTACTGAACATCGATGTTTTGATACGCAACAGCGATGTTTTATTCACCCTGTAAATGGCTTGGTTGTGCACATGATAGAACATCGATGTTGGGCTCACAACATCGATGTTTTCAGCTACTGGTTGAATTTGATGTGTGCTGAAATCTACTAAACATCGATGTTTGGTTCTCAACATCGTTGTTTTGCAGCCTCGAGTCCAACTTTGGTGCAGGTTGAACATCGATGTTTCTTTGAACAACATCGATGTTGTGCTGTCTCGGCATTCATGTTCCCCCTATCTTTTTGCCTAAGTGAGGGGTACCTACAAAACAAACACGAAAAATCTTTCTCGCCAAGCGAGTATCATTTTCTCAAGTATTACATGAGGGGACTCCTCAATTTATTGAATACTCAAAATGTCTTATTTATGAGAACTTGGATGCTACTTTGGTCATGTGCTTGGAGCATCAGCAATGAAGGTACCAAAGTACACTTGATGCCTTCAAGCATGCCTACACAAGCATTTCAATGAGTTTTTGGTACCCAATTCTTCTTGGGTCCTTGAGTGTTAGAGGCAAAACGGTAATGAGCTTCTTCTTGTGCCCAATGTCTATGCCTAGTAAAGCAAACAGGAGCAATATGTCCTACCCTATTGCAATAATGGCAAATAACGTTTGGATTGTACATTCTTCTAGGTCGGTAGTAGTTGCTATGTTGTCTATACTTGTGCACTTTACTAACCTTGTTTTCCTTAGGTTGAACCTTAGGTTTCCTAGGTTTAGTCTCAATTTTCCTTTTAGGTTCATTCTTGAAACTTAGTCCATGTTTAGTTGATTGCAAGTTACCTAAGATAGAAGTTCTTTTGAGGGGTGTTAAATTTCTTTAAGGTTGTTTCAAGTTTTTCAACTTGTTCCTTTAAAGACATACATGATGAACATTCCCTAGTTGAATTTTCCGGTTTGTTAGCACTCCTCTTTCCGTAAAATTTATTCTCTTCCTTGAGCTTTTCAGTTTCATTTAACAACTTCTCCTTATCATTTCCTAGAGTTGTAAGTTGTTTCTTCAAATCCTTGTTAATTTTAGAAGCAGAAATATATTCACTATAAAGCTCATCAAAGGCATTTTGCAATTCTTCATAGGAAAAAGCTTCATTTGGAGAAGTGGTACTTACCTCTTCCGAGTCTTCTTCCAGTTCCATGAGACATAGGTTGGCCGTTTCTTCTTCATTGCTATGAGATGATTCATCTCCGGAATCGCCTCCCCAAGAAATGTATGCCCTTTGCTTCTTGTAGGGCTTCTTTTCTTTTCCTTCCTTTGCCTTAGGGCACTTGGGTTTGATGTTCCCAACCTCTCCACACCCATAGCACTTGGGCGAACCAGACAACTTTCTTCCTTTCCTTTTAAATTCCTTTTTCATGAATTTGTGGAATTTTCGGATGACAATTCCGAATTCTTGTTTGTCCTCACTAGAGTCCAATTCGGTGGGTTCTTGAGTCTTGGAAGTGGAAGCTTTTAGGGCTATGTCCTTCTTCTTGGGTTCTTGCAAAGAAGGTTTAAGAATGGTCATTTCATAAGTTAGAAGGTTACCTCTAAGGCCGTCAATGGTTGTGTTCGATGTCCCGATGTTTTCATATATTGCGTCGACTTTAGAGCGCCATTCAGGAGTGAGGCTCCTAAGGACTTTTCTGACCAAGTCCTTATCGGAATAGACCTTCTTGAGTGCATGAAGGTTGTTTATGATTTTTGAAAATCGATCGAACATCTCCTCTATCGTCTCGTTCTCCTTCATTCGAAAGAGTTCGTATTCTGCAGTGAGGGAGTCGATTTTGGCCTCTCGAACTTGATCGGTTCCTTCGTAGGTGATCTCCAGCTTGTCCCACATTTCTTTGGCGATTGTGCAGCAAGAGATTTTCCGGTAATCATCAGGGTTGACTGCACAGTAGAGCATGTTGATTGCTTTGGCGTTGTTTTCAACCTTCTTTATGTCTTCAGCGTTGTACTCCGCCTCCGTCTTTATCACCGTTGTTTCACCAACCTTCTTTGTTGGAATTTGTTCTCCGTTCTTTAAAATTAGCCAAAGAGCAAAGTTGTTGGCTTGGAAAAAGATTCTCATCCTCTCCTTCCAATAGGTGTAGTTGGTGCCATCAAAGAGAGGTGGACGGGTGGTGGATTGTCCTTCAAAGATTCCTGTATACACATTACTTGAAGAAGCCATGGAAAGTCTCCTCTCGAACGGTTAAGTCTTTCAGAGAGTTAGGCTCTGTTACCAATTGTTAGAATAGGTGCCCTACACCAAAGAGGGAGGGGGGAGGGGGGGGGGGGGGGGGAAATAGCATTTTATGGACAATTCGAAAACTTGTAAGAAATAATTCCAGAATTGAAAGAATGAAGAACACACCGAATTTTATACTGGTTCACACACACAACTTGTGTGGCTAATCCAGTCCTCCGAGAGACTCTCTCAAAGATTTCACTATCTAAGTTAAGCTTCCGAGTGCTTAACAAACCGTTTGCAATCCTAGAGTCTGAGTCACACGAATCTCTAATCACTTGCTTGAAGATACCTCACTTCAAGACTTCTCACACAAAAAGAAAACTCTCTTCCTATGAATTTGCTACAAGGGAACAATCCTCCCTTAAGGTGTATGACTACACTTAAATCACTCAAAGCAAAACTCTCTCAAAGAGTGGATATGAGTAAACAAGATAAGCTCTATAAAGGCAACTCTCAATCCTCATGGATATTGGCTCATAAAAATATGTATGAATGTATAACAATGAATGCTTAAAATGTAGAGAGTTGAATGTGTTTTAAACAGAGGTGTAATAACTCTATTTACAAGTCTGAAAACATGTATAACCGTTGGGGAATCAATCCAAAACACCTTTAGACAAAATAGCATGGGAATCTGAAAAAGGTTTCTGATCTTAACGTCTCAACATTGATGTTTAGACATGGAGCATCGATGTTCTGCTAGTAAACATGAATTATTGGTCCAACGGTCACTAAAACATCGATGTTTACACAAGGAACATCAATGTTTTGGAACACTGCCAAAACAATTTAAAACTAGTTTACATGAGAACATCGATGTTTACATATGAAACATCGATGTTTTCTGAGTTCTGCCCAAACATCTTAAAACCACAATTGAAAGAACATCGATGTTGACAAGCTGAACATCGATGTTTGAATGCATCTGCCAAATTGTTTGAAAGTGTCAATTGATAGAACATCGATGTCTCAGAGTAGAACATTGATGTTTTGATGCTGCAAATCATTTTAAGTGCAACGGTCACAAGAACATTGATGTTTGGGATGCCAACATCGATGTTCTGAGCTTTCTGCCACTTTGGAAAATTGTTTGAAGGCAGGAACATCGATGTTGGAAATTAGAACATCGATGCTCTTAGCTCAAAAATCATTTTTATGATTGAAACAATGCTATTTGATGCACGAGTAAAATTGATTTTGTTTTGAGCCAATAACTTAGAAGAATTGAGTGTTTAACCTTGTACAATTTAAGTTCCTAACTCTTCTTGCTCTTCTTGCTTGTCACTTCAATTCTTGTGCACTTTGTTCTTTGATTGATTTCTTTTTGCTTCAAGTTTGTCATCATTTTGAATTGGTTTGTCATTATCAAAACCTGTATGAGACAATGAGGCATTAGTTCTAACACATTCATCATCAGAAGCATCTTTAGAGAGGGCTGCAGAGATTCGGTTGAGCTTTTCAAAGATCTTGGACTGCGATTTCTTCATTTGGCTCCGAATAGAGCTCTTCTCTTCCTTCAATCCACTGATCTCTCCCTTGAGAGTAGCCACTTGTTCAGACACATTACCAATCTTCAGATCCTCTCCAATAGATTTGGTCATAGAATATTCACCATCAGGATTTGGCTTGATAGACATCTTAGCCAAAGTATCCAAATTGATCTTTTTGAGAACAATTGGGTTATCAGCGAGGGTAGGAGTAATCTTCAGTTTCTTGGCCAAAAGTGTGATTAGAGAGCCATGATAATGCTCCTTGTAGAGAGCCATGTGATGAAGGATAAGAGTGCCAAAGCATATGGAGGACATCTTCATGAGGCAAGCCAAAATCCATTGATCAAGTTTCTTGATCACTGTCCGAGAGTTCTTCCATGGCATGATAACTCGAGTCAGTATATACATCAGAGCTCTGTCTCTTGGTTTCAGACTATTGTAATGCCCAGACTGAAGGCTATTGAAGAGAATTTGATTCTGCTTGGAGTGACATGGAGTTTTGGGAATGTTGATCGGATGCTGAATCATAGAATCTGATCTTCCCTCGCTTGATCTTCAGCACTTCACAGATTAACTCAGTTGTCACCTTGATTTTCTTGCCCTTGATTGTTGTCTTGATGCACTCAACTAGCCCCTTATTTCCATACTCAACAGTCACGTTGTCATAGAAATCCTTCATGAGAACTTCATAGCCTTGTACCTTCAAAGTGGCTAAAGTCTCAAGAGTAGCATCCTTCAATAATTTTGTTACTCCAATGGCTTCAAAATCATCAAGCTCCATTGTCTAGGTTGAAGTATGAGTAAAGTACTTCTTTTTAGCCCTCTTCTTGAACCCAGACTTGGACAGATTCTTCAACTTTCTTTTGGCTGGTGCAGGAGTAGTTTCTTCTTCTTTCTCGGACTCCTCATCCTTTTCTTCATCGTCTTCAGCCTTATCAGACCATTCATCATCTTCTTCATCGTTGTCCTCATCTTCATCACTATTATCCTCATCTTCATCCTTTTCTGATTCCTTCTCGCTCTCATTTTCCTCATCTGAGTTTCTACTCTTTGTCACTGTCATTTAGCTCGTCATCACTCTGCTTTGCTCCAGAAGTTTCTTGCTCTTCAACATCTTGCTCCCTCCTCTTGGAGTCTTCATGGTCAGGTGACTTCTCACTGTGGTTCTCATCATCATCAGAATCCACCTCAAGAACTTTCACTCCAAGTTTCTTTCCTCCTCTTCCAAATATTGTCTTCACACGAATACTTGGTCTGACATGTCTAGCACGAGAGGCTCGAGTGGTTGGAGTATGAGCCAAATGTTTTGGCATGTTTGGCTTTGGCGCATTAGAATTTGTCTTGGAACTCTCTACCTCCCTTTCTGGTTCGATGCTTGGAATAACCTTCTCAGTGGTAGATTTGGTCAAGGCTGAGCCAAATCTCCTTCTGGCAGAAAGCTCTCATCTTTTTCTTCAATCTGGTCTTTCTTTGGCTCCTTTTCGGCAGATTTGGCCTTTTCAGCAGCCTAGGCCAATTCTTCCTTCTCCTCTTCATCGACCTGTTTGACCACTTCTTTTGCAATCTCAACAACATGGACCAGATCATCTTTTGCATCATTAGGATTTCATCAACAATCTCACCACTCTTGCCCTTCTCTGTCTCATCTGTCTTCTTCTATTCTCCAGATTTGGCTTCTTCATCAGCCAAGTGCTGTTCTTCTACAGGAGTACTGGATTTGGCTCGCACTGCAGCCAAATCCTCTTCTTCAGTGTTCTTCATATGAACTAGGACACCACCCAATTCCTTCATCTTCTCCTCATGGAATTCTTCTGCATCTTTTTCCGGAGGAGGTACAAGTGACCTCACAAAAGTAGCAAGCAGAATGGTTTTGGCTTTTGATGAGCCAGAACCCTCATCAGCCTCCAAAGGCTTAACCTTTTCACTTGATTTAGCCACTTTCTCAACAACACAGTCAGATTTGGCTTTTGCCAAGCCAGAATCCTCACCAACACAATCAACTTTATCTAGAGATCTAATCTTATCACTAGATTTTTCAATACTCACAACAGTGTTATCAACAACATTCCGAGCATCAGATTGTGTCTCAATCAATCCTGCAGCAGTCTTATCAGCAACATATACCTCTCAAAAACCCCATACTCGTACACCAAAAGGTTCAGAGTTTAAGAAACCAGTTTCAAAGAAGTTTCCTGGTGGTGCTTCTTCAAGGTTGAATGCATGCACCTTGGAATCGGATTCTTCTACTGGAGGCGCCATGTCTTTCTGGGTCTGAGTCCCAAGTTTGAGTTTCTTGATTTGAACAACCACCTCTCTTTCTGCTGAAGTGAAATCAGGGCTCGCTTTCTCTTCTTTCTCCTTGCCCTTTCTCTTCTCTGATGTTGAGGTCTTTTTTAACACTGGTTTTGCAGCAGCAACCTTGGTTCTTCCTTTTGAAGGTGCTGGTGGTTTTGGGGGTTTTTGTTTTGAGGGAGTCTCCTTCAAATTTTTCCCATTGTTGGGTTCTCATATTGGTAAGTGTTTTAGGGTTTGAAGTGTTTGTGTTTCAGAGAAAAACTGAAAAGGAAGTTGAAGACGAAGTGGGTTATGGAGAGAGAGAGAGAGTAGCCACGGGTTTTATGGAGAGAGGTTGTCTAACTTCCATAAATGAACCGCCTTGCTTTTTCAGTTATCCCTTTCCTTTTGACAGATGTGGGACACCACATATAGCCGTTGTCTCAGATGTTGTCTAGTTGACTTTTCTGTTCTCTTTCCTCTTTTCCTTAACCGCTGCCTTTTATCCACTGGATAACAGGTTTTGGCTCGTTTATGAACAAAATACTGTAGCTCTTTCTCCTTGATGCCTTTGATGATTTGATGACAGCAATGATGTGTCCTTATATGGTCATATGCTTAGTGCAGGTGTGAGATGTGTGACAATTGTATATATTCTAAGTGCATATGTGTGCAATATGTTGTGATATGCATGAACACATAAAAATCAAATGTGGAGCCAAATCAAAAAACTTATGATATATTCCAAATACCAAGCTCGAGTCTAATTTTGGTGAACTGATCTTCCTTCAATGATTTGGTAAAGATGTCAGCTAGTTGATTTTCATTTCTTACAAACTCAATAGCCACATCCTTCTTCAACACATGGTCTCGAATAAAATGATGTCTCACTTCAATATATTTCGAGAGTGTTGCACCGGATTCTTAGTTAGGTTGATGGCACTTGAGCTGTCACAAAAGATAGGAACAAGCTTGAAAGTTAGTCCATAATCAGCAAGTGTTTGTTTCATCCATAGCACTTGTGCACAACATGCACCAGCTGCTACATATTCTGCCTCGGTTGTGGAAGTAGCAACTGAATTTTGCTTTTTACTTGACCAAGATACAAGTGATTGTCCAAGTAATTGACAAGTACCACCTGTATTTTTTCTATCAAGAGTGCACCCTGTAAAATCTGCTTCTGAGTAGCGTGTTAGTTCAAAAGAGTTCACATTAGGATACCACAAGCCTAAAGATGATGTTTCTTTTAAGTACTTGAAGATGCGCTTGATAGCTTTAAGATGAGATTCTTTTGGGCTTGATTGAATTCTAGCACACAAGCAAACACTATACATAATGTCTGGTCTTGTAGCTGTAAGGTAAAGAAGACTACCTATCATGCCTCTGTATAATTTCACATCAATATCCTTACCATTCTCATCCTTGTCAAGTTTGGTACTAGTGCTCATTGGTGTCGGGCTAGTTTTGGCTTCTGACTAGCCAAATCTTTTCAACAGTTCACGTGTGTACTTTGCTTGATTAAGAAAAATCCCACCATTGAGTTGCTTGACTTGAAAGCCCAGGAAGAAATTTAATTTCCCCATCATGCTCATTTCAAACTCGTTGTGCATAAGCTTTTCAAACACTTCACAAAGAGATTCATTAGCAGCACCAAATAGAATGTCATCAATATATATTTGCACAATAATGATATCATCTTTGTTGGATTTCACAAATAGAGTTGAATCTACCTTTCTTCTTGTAAAGCATTGTGAAATCAGATATGAGCTTAATCTATCATACCAAGCCCCAGGTGCTTGTTTAAGACCATACAATGCCTTTTTCAACTTAAACACATGTTGTGGATGCTCATGGTTTTCAAATCCTGGAGGTTGCTCTACATATACTTCTTCCATGATATATCTATTTAGAAAAGCACTTTTGACATCCATTTGATAGAGTTTGAAAGATTTAAATGATGCAAATGCAAGCAGCATACGAATGGATTCAAGTCTAGCTACTGGTGCAAAGGTCTTTTCATAATCAATACCTTCCTCTTGATTGTATCCTTGTGCAACCAATCGAGCTTTGTTTCTTACCACAGTTCCTGATTCATCAAGCTTGTTTTTAAAGACCCATTTGGTTCCAATGACGGGATGTTCTTTTGGCCATGCAACAAGCTCCCGTACATTGTTCCTCTCGAACTGATTAAGCTCTTCTTGCATTGCCAATACCCAGATTTCATCAAGTATGGCTTCATTGGCATTTTTAGGCTCAACTTGAGACAAGAAGGCAAGATGTGTATTGATATTTTGTAATCTAGATCTCGTGGTTACTCTTCTTCTAGGATCACCTAATATAGCCTCAGTTGAATGTCCTCTGGGTGCTTGAACATCTGAGTTTCTAGGCTGTGAGTTTGAACCAGATTCCAAAACATTTGGCTGCACATCATTATTCTAAACATTTGGCTCCGGAGAAGCCAAATGTTGTTGAACCGCAATTGGATCAAGTAGTTGCTCATCTTTTGTCTCATCAATGACCTATGGCTGATTCTTAGGGGTAAACTCAATTTCTGTATCATCACTAAAATCATTCAATTTAATCTCATCAAACACCATACGCATGGATTCTTCAACAACTATGGTTCTTTTGTTATATACCCTATAAGCTTTACTACTCATTGAATAACCAAGGAATATACCATCATCAGACTTAGTCTGAAACTTATCTGGATTGTCTTTAGTATTCAAGATGTAACACCTGGAGCTAAATGTGCGAAAGTATGTAATATTTGGCTTTCTATCGTGCCAAATCTCATAAGGTGTCTTTTCAATTAATGGACGCAAAGAGACTCTATTTAGGACATAGCATGTTGTGTTTGCACCCTCAGCCCAGAAATAGACAGGTAACTTATACTCATTGAGCATAGTTCTAGCCATTTCTTGTAAGGTTCGATTCTTCCTTTCCACAACCCCATTTTGTTGAGGTGTTCTAGGAGTCGAAAATGTGTGTTCAATGCCATTTTGTTCACAGAATTGATTGCAGAAGGAATTATCAAATTCTCCTCCATGATCACTTCTGATTTTAGATATTTTATACCCTTTTTCATTTTGCAACTTCCAAACTAATGAGCCGAATTCTTGACATGCATGATCTTTTTCTGAAAGAAATAAAACCCATGTGAATCTAGAATAATCATCAACTATGACAAATGCATACTTTTTACCACCAAGACTCACAGTTCTCATTGGAACAAAAAGATCAATACGTAAGAGTTCAAGAGGTCAAGAAGTTGATACCACATGTTTTGGCTTAAAAGAAATTTTGATTTGTTTACCGAGCTGACATGCACGACATTTGGTTTCTGGCTTGAACTTCAGTTTTGGCAGACCATAGACCAAATGTTTCTTTGACAGATTTGAGATAAGTTTAAAATTTGCATGCCTTAGCCTCCTGTGCCATAGAGTTGCAGTATCTGTTCTTGCACTAAAGCACTTGATCTCAGGATTAGTAACATCATTTAAATATATAGAATATAGATTACCAATCCTTTTTCCAACAAATAAGATATTCTCATCATCAACTCTTGATGCGTTTTATTTACACACAAATAACTCACGAGTAAATGCAACGATTGTTAACTCCAAGCGCACAGTGTACTATGTAGTGTAGTAGTCTAATCAAGATCGATCAACGGAACAAGGAAAATAAGTACTACCTAATGTCACAACTTATGATTATCTAGGCAAATCAAATAAAAGATGGTGTAGGGTGATGTCAAAACTAACAAAAAAAAAATAAAATCGCAGACTTAATCTAAAGTGTGGTTCTGTCAATATCTAAAGCAAACTAGGAAATCGGGGTTCACACAATTACTATCAAGGTTTATTATGCATGGATGTCGATATCTATGTTGATGTGTGATTGTGGGCAATTGTTTCTAATGTCTTAATCCTCAGCTCTCGCATGTTGAATCAAATATTCAGCAAAGATTACAACCTAGCTCTCGCATAGCCTAGCATCAATACTAAACTCATTAAGCACAAAACAATCAATCAAACCCTAAGAAACTATCAGCTCTCGCATATTTTAGCATCAATCAATCTATGTTCTTCTAGGTATCATCATATAAATCACGCAGCTCTCGCATGTTGCAATCAATAAGAATCAATCCAAAGTAGATAATAAATTCGGCACACATAGATTGAACAATCAACACAATCAATTGAATAACATCAATCCATAGATAATAAAATCATAGAAGTAATTGGCTACATCCCTAATCCTAGATTAGAGAATTAGTTCATCATAATAAAATTGCAAAACATTAAAATCTCACAAGAATTCCTCAAGTAAACAATTAAACAGAAAGAAAATCGAGATAAGGGAAGGAAGAAGAGTCGGTTGGCCGATTGGTGTAGAGAGTTGATGGCGTCGACTTGCTCCTCTCTGATGTCAATTTCTGATGAAATTGGACTGGTGATTCTGTGACTCTGAACCTTCAAATCTTGCTGAAAAAACGTTGAATTGTTGTGGGGAACAACCATTGAAATTGGATGAGAAATTCGACACCACCTAGAGGATCCAAAAGTGTCAAAACCCTAACCCTACTAGTGTGTGTGACCTAATAACTAACCAATTCGGAAGAGCTTCGCCCTAGGGGGGTTCTTATATATTGTCTTTAGCTGCTGGAAGTCGGTGGGGCTCTCCTTCTTTGAATGGAAATTGAATTCTTGACTTGCACTCCAAGTTGGACTTTTGCCTGTTTTCTGACCTGAAAATTGCACGCCACTTAACTCCTAGAAGAAGTCCGACCTGAGTGTTGGGCTCTTCTATAAAGTTTTAGATAATTCTTTTAGATTTGTTTCCAAAAAATAACTCTTCAATTAGACTTTTGCAGCTCAAGATATCGCCAAAAAACTGGGTCTGGGTCCACACAGAAAAATCTGCATCCTGGGCTGGATTAAAATAGTTACTGCTCCTTGTAGACACGTCCAAAAATTATGAAATTTAATTCATAGAAAGCTCTGAAAGTGTAGTTTCGTCTCCAATTGGTCTCACTTAATTTAGATGCCTAAAACTCACGAAATCTTCAAAATAGTCGGCAGTGCTCACTACAAAAAGTTTCCTAAATTGGGCCTGGTTTCCAAACTTGGCTAAAAAGCTTCCATTCTTCAATAAAAAACGATAAATTCCTGATAAAAACGCTTAATCAGCAAAATTGAAGTACTAATTGACACAATGCATGAAAACACACAATAATATAAAGATTATACACATAATCGACTAAGAAAACATAGTAAAAGTTATTCAAAACCATCATAAAAATATTAACATTTAGGTATTATCAATTCTCCTCAAACTTAAACTTCGCTTGTACTCAAGCAAATAAAACAAGATAAACCAAATGAGGATTTTGAAAATCTCCACCAAATCACACAATCAAAAAGAATTCATATTAGGACTTCCAAGATAATCACCAAGAGCTTTTGAGAAACATTTAAAATCAAATGCCAAGAAAGAAAGAAAATCTCATGAAAAAGCATCCATGCAATAGTCAGACTTACCCGCACATGCTTTCACACAAATCACTTAGCAAAAATCGATTTCCCATATGCATGCAAGAATGAATTGACGTCATGAAAATTTGAAAAATTAGTCCCATAGGCAAATTCCAGAACTTAACTCCACTATTATGAATAAACACTCTAAAAAATATCAATAGGACTTTACAGAGGGTTGTAATGGGGTCTTGGGTAAAGGTTGATCAATGAAAAGGTGTGTAGGGATATCAAAGTTCAAAAATTCGCTTAAGAAAAGATTGCAATATGCATTATCAAGAGATTGAAAAGAATTCTCAAAGTGCAAGTCTTAAAGTAACATCCATCATGTGATCATCAAAAGAAAATTCAACTTGTTTCAGGAACACTGATTGCGCAATTTCCATTTCTTTTTGGATTTTTTTCTGAATTTTTTTTTTTGAATCGACTTTGTCGATTTTCTTTTCTCCTTTTTCTCTCTTTTTTTTTCCTGTGCTTGACATTCCATAACATACTTGAAACAATTGAAAGTGCAAACATCTTCAATGCATAGATCTTCTTGGATGTGAAAAGATACGGTACAATTGTACTTATCATAGAAAGAATCTTGATAAAAACATAGAACAAAAATCTCTTAAGGAACTTTGAAAAATAGGGTATGGTTAATTAAAAAAAGAATGGTAGCTATAAAGCTTTAAAGGGTTAAAGGTGGGTAAATGTGGGTAATGAAAAAAAAAAATTAGCTACCATGATTTAGGCTCAAAGGGGTTAAACAAGGGGTAATGATAAAGGGTAGGCTTTTTATTGGCTTGTTGGTTTAAACAAAGAATGCCTAAATCATCTCTTTCATTGAGCATCTATGAGAAAAATTCGCTTTGGAAAGTTTTGAAAACTTGTTCTAGGACATATATGTGACGTCAGAATTTTGAAAAATAATGCATAGGGTGTCGAAAAATGCTAGGCAAAGAATGCTAGAACTTGCATGAATTCATCATAACTAGGCATGAACACAAGATCAATCAAAAATCAAACTTCTTGCATCTAAAAAAAAAAATTTGAAAAACTCAAAGTAACTCTCTTGGTTATCCATCAACAAAAATCATCTTGATCATAGAATGGTGGGTTTGAAAACAAGTTGAAAACATTTTTCTTTTTCAAAAATTTTTATTATTTATCAATTTTGAAAAACAATTATTTTTTTTTGAAAAATGATTTTGAAAAAGTAATGGCTTTTTACTATGTAATCTAGAATAAAAAATAAGCATACTCAATATATTAAAGTCAAAAACATGCTCTTTATTGACACAAAAACAAACAAACACAAACAAATTGCAAAGAAATTTGTTCCCCCTCCTCAAACTTAAATTTGACAATGTCCTCATTGTCATGAAAGAAAAGAAACAATGGGTAAAAAGATAGGCACATAGGAGGGGCACTCTCCTCAAACTTAGATCGAAACATGTATAGCACATAACAAAAGATAATCCAAGTAAGAGAGAAAGTAAGAATCAACCATAAGAGAGAGAGAGAGAATTCGAAATTGCATTGCCACTAGGTGTTCATGACACCAAAATTAAACACAATTGACATGAAATTTAAATTGCCACGAGGATGACTAGCATTTACTGCATTCTATAAAAGTAAAGACATAAAGCAATAAAGACACAACACATAGAATGGTGATGCATGAAACTACTCAACAAGTTTATTCTCTATGTTCGCTAGCTTCTTCCCAAGTTTTGCGATGGTCTTCTCTTGTTCATTCAATTTACTACACATGACTCTCCCTAACTTATCAACAGTGTCAACCAACTTATCCATTTGAGAGAGTAATTCACCGGTGGTCTTGTTGAGATTGGGGATGCCATCGACTTGAGCTTCCCATCCCATGAGAAAGTCGAAGATGTTGGAGGAATCGGACTCCACGGATGATGTAGACGATGGTGGCTTACGGTGGATTGGTTATGTGCTAACACAAAAGCATTCCTCATCAACCTCTTCTTCATCACTAAAAGGATATAGATCAATGGGTTCATGGATTTCTAAGGCCATTGCTGCGGCAACATGCTTATGCACAGTCTCAAGTGCGAGATTAGAAGGGGTTAAAGTGTAGGGATCTAGGTTAATTCCTAAAAATTTTGCGATATGAGTGATTAGCCCTCCACATGCTATCTCGCCTTCTCCTTTGCAAATATGAGCAAAATTTTGCAGCAACCAAAGTCCTCCATTGAGTTTGTACCTGTGTACCATGCAAAAGAGTACAAAAAGCTCATCACGATGCACCTTGTGTGCATCTCTGGTTCTTCCAAAGAAAGAGTGTGCCAAAACTTTGTGTAAATACCTAAGTGCATTTTCCTTAATGCACAAGTCACTAGCCAAGCCCTTGAAGCGTGCATATGAAGTATTGCAAAGTGTATTCCACATGACACTTACGTTAAAGCCACAGCTAGGAACTCGCCATCCTTCGGCATCAAAACGAAAAATCTTGTTGAAATCAATTAAGCTCATCTCGTAATCTTTCCTTGCAAGCCGAAACTTGACATAGCCGGGATCATGAATGTCCTTGAAATCCACGTCATACCCAAAAGTAGCAAGAAACTCATAAGTAAGTTCCTCGTATGACGGCTCCTTAATCTCGCAAAAATCGACTAGTCCTGTGTTGGCAAGGTACTCGCCAATCGGCTCCTCCAGATTGTAAGATTCAACCACCTCAAAATCAATGTACCTCATAGGAATTAGAGGTCTCCTAATCAGCTTGTCAAACCTAGCGAGATTCTCTTCAGAAATCCATCCCAGATTGTAGTCGGTAAACTTAGGCATAGGCATAAAGCTCGAGGTATGGTCGGTGATGGTGAAGTTGTGTCGGCAAGGGTTGTTGTTCTTGGGAAAATTCTTCTTGAACTAGGGCAAAAGAGGGTAGGAGATGAAAAGAAAAACCTAAAAGGTGCTAGGGAAGTAAAATCAGCACTAGGTGTATGGATGTCTAGAGCTTGAATGTTTTTGGTGTGGAAAAATAGGGGGGCTATGCGTGTGTATTTATAGGCTCTAGAGGCGGTGGAAAAAGGGGTGTTGGTGTCGACTTCTACTCCTATGGGTGCTAGGAATCCTCTTCAAACTAGTATTCAAAGTGGGTGTATTCTAGGAATCCTATTTCTCCAAGGATTAGAAAAATCCCTAAAAATAAAATAAGAACTAAATCCTAATCCTAAAAACTAAAAGAATACTAACCTATATATTTTTGGTGGGTGTAGGACTAACTAAAAAAAATCGCAAAGGGGTGCTGGTCCAAAAATCCAAGTCGGTGTGTGGCCTCCTTGCTCTCGGGTCGGTACACGCAATTGGTGCTGCTGGGCGCACTTTGGCATGTTGTTGGCGCGCCTGACGTGCCAATTGGCGTGCCAATTGATGCGCCTGGGCCTCCTCGGGTGTGCTTTTTGCGCGCGCTAGCGGGTGCGCCTGTGGGCTGGTTGGCGCGCACTGGCCTGCGCGTTGTTGCATGTTGGCTAGCCCATGGGCGTGCTAATTGTCCTCCTTGTGCGCCACTGATATGCACATATTTCACATAGTAATAAAGGCACGAAAACTTCTTTATTATGATGATTTCGAATAAAAATCATACATTCTAACTATATTTCTTTGTTTGATTGTTGAATAAATTGCTTGAACTAACAATTATGTTTTCAGGTATAAAATCGTCCCATTTCGCTACCGAAAACGATCAATTTCGGCCAAAGCTGGAAACCGGGCAGAAACTCGAGCACAGTTCACTCTTTTGCCGATTTCAGAAGCCTCAGAAGTTCAATTAATGTGAAACCCATTGGAGATGAAAGTAGACAACCTGAGCTTTCCAATGGAATAAAGTTCATAATTTTTGGCCTTGTGGATTAGGAGCAGTAATTAATTCAGTTCAGTCCAGACGTGCAGGAATCCTGCACTGGCCACCGACCCAGTCTCGGTATTTTCATCATAACTCCTACTACAAAATTCCAATTCGGGACTTCTTTATGTGGAAAGAAAGATAAAAGAATTAGCTACAACTTCTTAGAACATCCCAAAGTCCAATTCGGCCGTCTAAAGGTCGAACATATGCTTGCAATTCTCGGGTCATGAGTTGTTAACAATGTGACCCCTTCTGGAAGAGCATCATGGCAGCCATTAGCACATGCTTATTGGACAATCTAAGTGGACAACCTGAAAGGCATTCAAGGAGAATAAAACAGCTTGGAAACCAACATAATTTCCTGGAATTAAAGCTCAACCATCAGCACATGCAAAAGAGAAGGAATATTCATGCTAAGCTGGAAAAGCAAGTGGTAACCCATACCTTGCAACCACTCCACCAGCAAATGCTTTCAACATTGAGGCCCATTCCAGCACGATTTTGGTGGCTAAAGGACACTAAAATATGTCATCTCCAAGCTGTCCAACTAGTGAAGAAGCACTATAAAAGGGTGAGAGCTGAAGGGGGAGAGGAAGCAACACAAATACACACCTTGAAACCAAAAATTCTGTCAAGTTGTTCCTTTCATTTTCTTTTGAGATTGTTGTGAGGAAACCATGTCTTTCCCATTTTCATTTGTTGTTTCAAGTTCATTCATGAACTAATCTTTCGTTCTAGATCATAGGGATGTAGCCTACCCTAAATTTGCTATGGTTTGATGTACCATTTGCTGCAATTTATTCACAAAGTAATTTTGATTGATTGTTGTGAGCTTATTTCTTGCTTTAAGGAAGTGGCCAGCTTTATTGCAACTTCTAGGTAATAGGTGAAGTACCGAGAGGAGAAGTCCATTATCCGAAAATCATCAATCTTCTTTAATCGAAATGCTGAGAGGGTTTAGGTTATCGTGGAATCAGTAGCAACAACAAGCTTCATTGCTCCTAGAGGTATTCTAATTGACGAAAGTGATTAGGTGACTCTTTGAGACGAGACTAGACTAGCGAGAGCGGATAGTTTCATTATAGGTTGCCACCCATCAAAATTCATGTGTTTGGATGCAGCTTTCAATAGTACATTGATTCTTGGCAAAGGAAGGGCGGTGAATTCCGGAATGATCTAGGCCTTTTATCATTGCTACTTTGTTTATCATTTTCATTGTCATTTCTACTTTATCTTCTCTTTACATTCAATTCGCTATTTGCTCTCTTATCAATCTTCAATTCCGATATTGTTTCTCTTCATTTATTTTCTTTGCCATTAGATTGAATCGACTGATATCTTGCCTAGTCTCTATGGATACGACCTTGAGTACCACGACGATTCAGTGCACTTGCAGGATTGACCACATTAAGTTTTTGGCGCCGTTGTCTGGGACTAGCGTCAAGTAATTTTAGGTTCTATCTAACTGGCCTTTTCTCTTGTTTACCTTTTCTCAAAGTTTCAGGTATTTCGGGTGCATGACCCATAACACCCAAAGCAAAAGCCGAAGGCTCGAATTTACATCAGAAAGGTTGCTCAAAGCAAAATCTAAACAACAAGAAGAACCATCAACTCTCCCTACAATCATGGCGGAAGGAAATGAACTCAACACGGTGCCCATGAACGAATTATTAGCTCGCCAAGCCGGCATGCCAAGATTCGGAATAGCCCAACCAGCCATAGAATCGGCTCACTATGAACTTAGACCGAGCTAATCTCCATGGTTCAGCAAAACATCTTTGCTGGAACTCCATTTGAAGACCCTCACCAACAGTTACATAATTTTCTCTCTTATTGTGACACTTTCATAATTAATGGGTGTAGCGAAGATGCAAAAAGGCTCCGCCTATTCCCATATTCGGAGCAAGACAAGGCACAAAAATGGCTCTCTAGCCTCCCACCGAATAGCATTACCACTTGGGACCAGCTCCAGTCGGCTTTCTTAAAAAAATTCTTCCCATCTTCTAAAGTCACTCAACTACGAGGAGAAATTTTAACCTTCTAGCAAAGGCCCGACGAGTCTCTCAAAGATGCATGGGAGAGATACCAAGACCTTATAGCAAGATGCCCAACTCATATCATCCATCCTCCCGTGTTGTTAAACACATTCTATGATGGAGCTACACCAACCGGGTAGTCCACCATGAACTCTATAGCCGGAGGAAACTTCATGTCAAAACTCTATCCAGACGCTTGCCAACTAATAGAGAACTTAGCGGATGAAAGCACAAGCCGAAACCACCATGGAGTATTGCAAGTTGACAAGGTGCAAATGTTGGAGGCAACCATTGCTTCCTTGCAACATCAAATCAAGGAGATGAACACAAAATTTGCAAAGGCATCATCATCAAGTGCACCAGAGACAATTCTGAAATGTGAAGCTCGTACCGGGCCTCATCACTTCAGTGAGCGCCCAAAACTCTATTTGGAGGAAGTGAATTACATCAATTGACAACCCAACTACTTCAACCAGCAAGGAGGGAACCAATACCATCAACCAATGAAGCCATACCAACAAGCATACCAAGGGCAACAACATTACCAAGGCAACCAACATAATTCTCAACCCGATATGGTCACCATGTTCAAGACCATCATGGAGGAAATTTCCCAAATCAAGGCTCACAACAAAATACTTGAAAATCAGATTGCACAAAATGCCCAACAATTTCACAATGCCCAAGGGAGAATGCCAGGACAGTCGAAGATCAATCCAAAAGAGCAATGTAAGGCTATCACTTTGCGGAGTGGCAAGCAATTGACAAATCCAGCTGATAAGTCCAGTGATATACCTAGCAAAGAAGAAGAAGAATTAGGGACAGCAAGCAAGCAACCCAAGGATATGGAAAACGGAGCTGAACCAAAAGTTCAACCATACATGCCACCATTGCCATACCCGGAAGTCTATAAGAACACCCGGCTCGATGCACAATTTCGAAAATTCATTGAGATGCTAAAAAAGGTATGCATAACTCTACCATTTACATAAGTGATCACTCAAATGCCAAGCTATTCCAAATTCCTTAAGGACATCCTCTCGAAGAAAAAAGCAATAGAAGATGCTGAAACAATTCCAATGACGGAGAAATGTAGTGCTCTCATCTTGCAAAAACTTCCAACCAAGCGGAAAGTTCCAGGGAGTTTCTCTATTCCTTGTATAATTGGTCCATTACGTATTGATAGAGCATTATGTGATTTAGGAGCTAGTGTAAGCTTGATTCCATTATCACTTTCTGAAAAGCTAACCTTTGGGGAACTCAAGCCCACTAGAATGACTTTGCAGCTTGCAGATCGAACAATTAAGCATCCAATTGGAGTTCTTGAAGATATTCCTGTGCAAATTGGAAACATGTCCATTCCTGTAGACTTTGTTGTCTTGGACATGGAAGCCGACACTCAAACTCCAGTGATATTGTGAAGACCATTATTAGCTACAGCTGGTGCCTTGATTGATTGTTCACAAGGAAAGTTAACCCTCAAGGTTGGCTCCAACATTGTGGAGTTCAACATTCCGGAGGCAGCCAAGAATGAAATGAATGCAAACATGTGTTACCAAGTGGATGCTTGTGAAGATTTGGTAGCTGAAGAAATAGATAGAGATGGACCATTTTATGATCAAACTAACACACTTTTAACCTTTGATGAATTAGGATCTGAAATGCACGAGTACATTTGCACGATTGGAGATGGACACGAACCTGAAAATTTTGGAAAAGCTGGGGCTGAACTGTTGCAACAAAGCATGAACCAAACGGATAGCAAGCCCCAAGCAGCCCCGAAAGTGGAGTTGAAACAATTGCCTCCAAAACTAAGGTACACTTTCTTGGAACCAAATTCTACTTGTCCTGTGATAATTAATGCTGCATTAGCACATGAAGAAGAGGAACAAGTGTTGTGTGTTTTGAGAAAATTTCGTAAAGCTATAGGATATAGCATTGATGATCTTATTGGAATCAGTCCTAGTTTTTGCATGTATAGAATTCATTTGGAAGAAGGGGCCAAACCTAGCATTGAACATCAAAGACGATTAAATGAGAATATGGAAGAAGTGGTTAAAAAGGAAATTCTCAAACTTTTGAGTGCAGGGATAATCTATCCGATTTCGGATAGTAAATGGGTGAGTCCAGTCCATGTTGTACCAAAGAAAGGAGGGATAACGGTGGTCCAAAATGAAAATAATGAACTTATCCCCACTAGGACTGTAACCGGATGGCGAATGTGCATTGATTATAGGAAACTTAACTCAGCCACTAGGAAAGATCACTTTCCCCTCCCCTTTATTGATCAAATGCTTGAAAGGTTAGCTAGACATTCTTATTTTTGCTACTTGGATGGTTATTCAGGATTTTTTCAAATACCTATTCATCCCCATGATCAAGAAAAGACAACATTTTGTAAGTTTCAGGGCATGCAAAAAAGACAACCAAAAGCAAAGAAATGCGCAGCGGAAAATCGGAAACACATGGAGGATCCAAGTGAAAGTAATCAAACCGAATAACAATTTTTCGTACCTTGCTTGGTTGAGGTCTTTCACCCAACTGTAGTGCAGAATCAGCAAGAACCCGACAAGAAATTCGGCTCCTCTACGGTATCCACACGAACCGTTGATGACTGCTGCAACCGTCTCACGATCACTAACCCGAGCACTCCCGAACCGCAGTGCTAGCTGCAAAATTTTCGAGAGCTAGGGACTAGAAAGTGTTTGATGTGTTTTTCTCAAGTGTGAAGAGTGTGCAAAGCCTTGCTTGGTCTCAAATCTAATCAAACCTTCACCCTATTTATACACACTTGAAATGCATAGTTTATTAAGTCAATGGCCAACATAATCATGTCTTATCCTTCATGATTATGTTTCCACTTTGACTTAATGCTCCACTAAGCATTAATTATATATATCATCATATATAGGATTACACATCATATGGCACTAATTCTGGTTCAATAATTCTGATAATTAGTGAACCAAATCAGCCCAAAATGATCCGGTCCAACCATGGTTCAACCATGGTCTAACCACTAGCTCAATACCCGGGTCCAACCAACTAATCGAACCACGGTCCAACCGTGGTTCAACCACCAGCTCGAATCAACAGTTCTAAGTGTGTGACCCTGTAGGAACTTGTAACGTTTGGCAATAATTGTAAATTCTCATTTCACAATTATAAACAATGAGCGGTGTCTAGCAACACATTATTGCTACCCAAACGACAAGATCAATACTGATTCATTATGCCTCGGAACATGTCATTGTCCTTTCGTCCCGTTATCAAGATTAAACACGAGACATGGAAAACGTCAATCTCGTATATGTTTAATCTTAGTTTCTTGATCCCCGAGTTAACTATGTAAAACCGGATACTCATGATATCACCATATCATATAATCCGAGCGTGGCCACGCATTTATAGTTCAACTCTATCAAGAGGCCCATCTCATAATATACCTATTATATGGGTTGGACGAATCCCATCTTGATCGATCAAAACCCACTACACATTACGTCATATGCCCAATGATTACCCTTACGTCTACTCAGTTACGAGTGACTAGGAATAATATCAAAGTATACGACTCATATGTTGGGAACCTTGACGATCTCAAGTCTAAGGACAATACATATAAGAACCACTAATGACAATCATATAACATTCCATGTAGGATTCTTATGTGGGTCGGTCCAGTCCACAAGTTTTCTAACTTGTACCCGTATGTAGAATTCATATCTCATATAATTCTCAACATACGCTAGTCTTAATTTATTATTACAACCCATCCATAATAATAATCGACTAGGGACATTTAAGAATATATATTATTCTAGGGTTATAAATATGTGCAAGCGTTTATCTCATAAACATATTTACTGGAATAACCTTAATCTATATACATGACTAGAATACGATCATCCATTGATTGGCTTTTGGGCACATTACTAACAATCTCCCACTTGCACTAAAGCCAATCATCCATGTATCTAATACCAATGGATGTAGCATGACCATCATGCTTCCGCTGTGTGAGCGGCTTAGTCAAAGGATCTGCTACATTGTTCTCAGAAGGAACTCTGCACAGCCTGACTTCGCCTCTATCTATGATCTCTCTAATCAGATGATAGCGTCGGAGTATATGTTTGGATCTTTGGTGGTATCTAGGTTCCTGAGCCTGTGCGATTGTCCCATTGTTGTCACAATAGAGCTCAATCGGACTGTGAATGCTCGGAATCACCCCAAGTTTAGTTACGAACTTCTTGATCCAAACAGCCTCTTTCGCCGCATCTGAGGCAGCAATGTACTCAGCCTCGGTTGTAGAGTCAGCAACTGTCTTATGTTTTGAACTCTTCCAGCATACAGCACCACCTCCAAGACAAAACACATAACCTGACTGCGATCTAAAGTCATCCCTGTCAGTTTGGAAGCTAGCATTTGTGTAACCCTTTACAACAAGCTCATCAACGCTTCCATACACAAGGAATGCATCCTTAGTCCTTCTCAAGTACTTAAGGATGTTCTTAACCGCTGTCCAATGACTTTCACCGAGGTTAGATTGATATCTACTTGTGACACTCAAAGCATATGCGACATCCGGTCGGGTACATAGCATGGCATACATGATAGATCCTATTGCAGAAGCATAAGGGATCTGACTCATCCGCTCTCTCTCCTTAGATGTACTAAGACTTTGATTCTTTGAGAGAGATATGCCATGTGACAAGGGCAAGAAGCCTTTCTTGGAATCTTGCATGCTAAACCTCTTTAGCACCTTATCAATATATGTACTTTGAATCTATCTCTATAGATCTTTATACCTAGCACGTAGGCAGCTTCTCCTAAGTCCTTCATTGAGAAATTCTTTCCTAACCAAGTCTTTACAAACTGTAGTGTCGGAATATCATTCCCAATGAGTAGAATGTCGTCAACAAACAATAACAAGAAAACGATAGTGCTCTCACTAACCTTCTTGTAAACACATGGCTCATCTTCATTTTTAATGAAACCAAACTGTTTGATTACTTCATCAAAGCGAAGATTCCAACTCCTAGAAGCTTGCTTTAATCCATAAATTGATCTTTGCAACTAGCATACCTTATTAGTATTTTCTGGAGTGACAAAACCTTCAGGTTGTGTCATGTACACATCCTCTATAAGATTTCCATTAAGAAAAGCGGTTTTGACATCCATTTGCCATATCTCATAATCATGGTATGCTGCTATAGCCAATAGAATCCAGATGGATTTAACCATGGCAACTGGCGAGAAAGTCTCATCATAGTCAATACCATGAACTTGCTTGAAACCTTTCGCAACCAATCGCCCTTTAAAGGTAATCACATTACCATCCATGTCGGTCTTTTTCTTAAAGACCCACTTGCACCCAATAGGTTTTACCCCTTTAGGTGGATCAACCAAGGTCCATACCTTGTTTTCATACATGGATTCCATCTCCAAATTCATGGCTTCTAGCCACTTCTTAGAGTTTGGACCCATAATAGCCTGCTGATAGGAAGTGGGCTCATCCTCTGCTATGACAACACGTCTCCAGTATGAGTCATAAGAAATACATATCTCTCAGGCTCATGCCGAATCCTATCAGACCTACGTAGTCCCTGTGTTACAGGCACAGGTTTTTCACCCACAACATCTTGTGGTTCCTGTCCTTGTTCCATCTCAGCCTCTATACCTTGAACTTCTTCGAGTTCTACTTTTCTCCCGCTAAACTTTCTAGAAATAAATTCTCTTTCTAGAAAAATAGCAGTCCGAGCAACAAACACTTTATGCTCTGTGGGATTATAGAAATAATATCCTTTAGTTTCCTTAGGATATCCAACAAAGAGGCACTTGACGGATTTAGGGCCAAGTTTATCTGATGCTTCTCGTCTCACGAAAGCCTCACAACCCCAAATCCTCATAAAAAACAAATTGGGACCCTTTCCTGTCCATATCCCATATGGTGTCTTTTCAACCGATTTAGATGGAACACGGTTAAGTGTATAGGTAGCACATAATAATGCATGTCCCCAAAATGAAGAAGGAAGGTCAGCTTGACTCATCATAGAACGAACCATGTCTAACAAAGCTCTATTCATCCTTTCAGATACACCATTTCATTGAGGCGTACCTAGTGGAGTAAGTTGTGATACAATACCACATTGCTTTAGATGATCAAGAAATTCTCGGTCTAAGTATTCATCTTCTCGATCTGATCGAAGCATTTTAATACTCTTACCGAGTTGATTCTGTACTTCATTCTTGAATTCTTTGAACTTTTCAAAGGATTCTGACTTGTGTTTCATTAGATACACATAGCCATATCTACTGTAATCATCAGTAAATGTAATGAAGTACTGAAAACCACCTCTAGCCTGTGTAGACATAGGTCTGCATACATTTAGAATTTATAAGACCTAATATGTCTGAAGCTCTTTCACCTTTACCAGTAAAGGGAGCCTTCGTCATTTTGCCTAATAAACATGACTCACATGTCTCACATGATTCAAAGTCAAATGAGTCTAAAAGTCCATCTTTATGGAATTTAGAAATACAAGTCTCGTCTATATGGCCTAAACAACAATGGCAAAGGTAGGTTTCATTAGAATCGCTCGTTCTAAACTTCTTCGTATTAATGTTATAGATAGGTGTTTCTAGGTTTAGAACATACAAACCATTGCTTAAATATGCACCACCATATTAAATATCATTGAAATAAATAGAACAACAATTGTTCTTTATTTTTCAATGAAAAGCCTTTCTTGTCCATACAAGACACAGAAATCAAATTCCTATTTATGGTAGGTACATAATAACAATTGTCCAGTTCTAAGACCAAACCACTCGGTAAGGATAGATAGTAAGTCCCTACGGCTAATGTCGCAACTCTTGCTCCATTTCAGACACGTAGGTCTATCTAACCCTTTTCCAATCTCCTACTCTTTCTCAGTTCCTTCACATTTAAACAAATGTGAGAACCACATCCGATATCTAATACCCATGATGCAGAGATAGAGATACTATCCTCTATAACAAAATACCTGAAGCGGAAGTCTTACTTCCCTTCTATTTCTTTACCTCTTCAAGGTAAACAGGGCAGTTGCGTTTCTAATGGCTCGGTTTGTGGCAATGGAAACAATGTCCTTCCTTTGCAACACCACCCTTGAGTTTCAGCACATGAGAACAAGAAGATGCACATGCACCAAACCTTTTGGCACATTTCTCCTTCTTGTCAAACTTTGATTTACCCTTTCCTTTGCCTTTTCCAATCATCATAATGTTGGAATTGTTTGCCTTCATTTGTTGCTCAACTGTTCCCAACATATTTAGCAACTCAGACAACGATTTGTCATATGGCAAAATTGGCTGTAACTATCCGGCAACGATTGCAGGACTAGATCAATGGCCATCCCCTTTTGCAAAAGAAAAACAAGATCCTCAAGGCTCTCAATGCATCTAATCATTTTGAGCACATGAGGTCTCACGGGTGATGACTCAACCATCTTGCATTGGAATAAAGCCTTAGAGGTCTCGTACCTCTCATGCCTTGCTTGCTTTTTCAAGAGCAGTTTCAGGTGCTCGATCATATCGAACGCCCCCATGTTCTCATGTAGCTTCTGAAGCTCAGAGTCCATGGTAATTAGCATAAGGCATGCAACATCCAACGCATCATCAACATGCTTCTTGTAAGCATCCCTTTCTGCCCTAGGAGCATTTGGCGCCAGTACATTAGGAGCAGGCCCTTCAAGGACATACAACTTTTCTTGTTTGAGGACTATCCTCAAATTGCGATGCCACTTTAGGAAGTTATTCCCATTCAGCTTTTCCTTCTCAAGGACGGATCGCAGAGATTGTGTACTAGTGTTTTGTGCCACGATAACTCTACAACATTGATCAAATCACACAAATAAGTGTCATGTATACAAAATCATTTAACAAGGAATTCTATTAAATGATGCTCCTACTATGAATCAAAATAATCATAAGTAGGCAAAGATCCATATTTCACCACAATATAAGTCAGCTTTGGCTGATCGCTTACATCATAGCTATTTAGGTAGACAACTCTTGTCAATTACATCTCATGTAACTCTTGGATAGTTGAGTGAACAACACTTGCTCTTGTCTATCTAATAGACTTAGCTCAACTCTTTACCTCTAAGTCCTCAGTCCTATTGAGATGACCTAGTTGAGTCCAAACCCACAATAAGCAGTTCAGATATTACAATTATCCAGTCGTACCTTGCTAGGATAAATATTGGCACCTTGCTTTGGCAAAACCTACCAAGTATTGATCTAAGCAATGATGAGTGCTTATCATGGAAGGCAACTAAGAACTTAATGTTTAATTCAACAACTGTTTCCACGCATAACAATTATGTTAGTAATATGCCCAAAAGCAAATCAATGGATGATTGTATTCATGTTTATACATTGAGGTTATTCCAATAAATATGATTCTGAGGTAATCGCTTGCACATATTTATAACCCTAGAATACTTTGTATTCTTAAAATGTCCCTAGTCGATTATTATTATGGATGGGTTGCAATAATAAATTAAGACTAGTGTATGTTGAGAATTATATGAGATATTAATTCTACATACGGGTACAAGTTAGAGAACTTGTGGACTGGACCGACCCACATAAGAACCCTACATGGAACGTTATATGATTGTCATTAGTGGTTCTTATATGTATTGTCCTTTGACTTGATATCATCAAGGTTCCCAACATATGAGTTGTATACTTTGATATTATTCCTAGTCATCTGTAACTGGATGTGTTAGTGTAATATGCCCAAAAGCCAATCAATGGATGTATATTTTGAGTCATGTATACACATTAAAGTTATTCCAATAAGTATCGTTTATGAGATAAATGCTTGCACATACTTATAACCCTAGAATATTTCATATTCTTAAATTATCCCTAGTCGATTATTATTATGGAAGGGTTGTAATAATAAATTAAGACTACCGTATGTTGAGAGTTTATATGTGATATGAATTCAACATACGGGTACAAGTTGGAGAACTTGTGGACTGGACCGACCCACATAAGAACGCTACATGGAACGTTATATGTTTTGTCCATAGCGGTTCTTATAATGTATTGTCCTTAGACCTGTGATCATCAAGGTTCCCAACATGTGAGTCATATGCTTTGATATTATTCCTGGTCATGCGTAACTGGATAGATGTAAGGGTAATCATGGGTATATGATGAGTGTGTAGTGGGTTTTGTATGATCCAGAGGGGATTCGTCCAACCCATATAACGGGTATATTATCGGAGTGTTTCTTGATAGAGTTGAACCGTAAATGCATGGCCATGCTCTGATAATGATATATGATATCATTGGTATCCATTTTACCGGTTAACTCGAGGATCAAGAAACCGAGATTAAACATATACGAGATTGACATATTCCATGTCTCGTGTTTAATCTTGATAATGGGACGAAGGGACGATGACATGTTCCGAGGCACGTGGAATCAGTATTGATCTTGTCGTTCGGGTGACAATGATGTGTTGCTAGACGCCGCTCTTTGCTTATAATTGTAAAATGAGATTTTACGATTATTGCCGAACGTACAAGTGCCTATAGGGTCACACACATACAGCTGTTGATTCGAGCAGGTGGTTGAACCGTGGTTGGACCATGGTTGAACCAAGGTGTGGTTGGACTGCGGTTGGACCGTGGTTGGACCAGGGTCGTTTTTGGGCTGGTTTAGTTCAATTATTGTCAGAATAATTGACCAAACTAGTGCTGTGATGAGTTGTGTGATAATGGATTAGTGGAGACATGTTTTGTGTGGAGACACAATCATATTGTCTAATGGTCCACCTTGTTGGCCATTAGCTCCCCTTCATTATGCATTTGTGTAGAGAGTAATCAGATTACTCTTTAGTCTCTTCCTCACTTGTCTTAGAGATTTTTCAGAGTTTAAGCAATGGATTGTATGTTCTAAACCTTGAGATGCCGATCTATAACGTTAGTACCAAGAAGGTTAGGTTGAACGATTCTAATGAAACGTATCTTTGGCATTGTCGACTAGGCCATATAAACGAGAATCGCATTGCTAAGCTCCATAAAGATGGACTATTAAACTCATTTGATTTCGAATCATTTGAGACGTGTGAATCTTGTTTGTTAGGCAAAATGACGAAGGCTCCATTTACCGGTAAAGGTGAAAGGGCTTCGGAATTGCTAGGTCTCACACATACCGATGTATGCGGACCAATGTCGACACAGGCTAGGGGCGGTTTTCAGTCCTTCATTACATTTACTGATGATTTCAATAGATATGGATATGTGTATCTAATGAGACACAAATCCGAATCCTTTGAAAAGTTCAAAGAATTCAAGAATGAAGTACAAAATCAACTCGGTAAAAGTATTAAGATGCTTCGATCAGATCGAGGTGGTGAATACTTGAGCCAAGAATTTCTTGATCATCTAAAGGGTTGTGGTATAGTATCACAGCTTACTCCACCAGGTACGCCACAATGGAATGGTGTATCCGAAAGGAGGAACAGAACCTTGTTGGACATGGTTCGTTCAATGATGAGTCAAGCTAACCTTCCTTTATCCTTTTGGGGACATGCTTTGTTGACTGCTGCTTATACACTAAACAATGTTCCATCTAAATCGGTCGAAAAGACACCATATGAGATATGGACCGGGAAGCGTCCCAGTTTGTCTTTTATGAGGATTTGGGGCTGTGAGGCTTACGTAAGACGTGAAGCTTCGGATAAGCTCGGCCCTAAATCCGAGAAGTGCCTATTTGTTGGTTACCCTAAGGAAACCAAAGGGTATTACTTCTATACTCCCACCGACAACAAAGTGTTTGTTGCTCGGACTGCGATTTTTCTAGAAAAGGAGTTTATTTCTAGAGGAATCAGTGGGAGGCAACTAGAACTTGAAGAAGTTCGAGATCTAGAGACTGAGATGGAACAAGGACAGGAACCACAAATTGTTGTGGATGAGAATCCTGTTCCTGTAACACATGGACCGCGTAGGTCGGATAGGATTCGGCATGAGCCCGAGAGATATGGATTTCTCGTGACTCATACCGGTGATGTGATGCTCATAGATGAGGATGAGCCCACTACCTATCAGCAGGCCGTTACGGGTTCGGACTCCCAGAAGTGGCTAGAAGCCATGAATTCGGAAATGGAATCCATGTATGAGAACAAGGTATGGACCTTGGTCGAGCCACCCGAAGGGGTAAAACCCATAGGGTGCAAATGGGTCTTTAAGAGAAAGACCGACATGGATGGTAATGTGATTACCTATAAAGGGCGATTGGTGGCGAAAGGTTTCAAACAAGTTCATGGTATTGACTATGATGAAACCTTCTCACCGGTTGCTATGGTTAAATCCATCCGGATTCTGTTGGCTATAGCTGCATATCATGATTATGAGATATGGCAAATGGATGTCAAAACCGCTTTCCTTAACGGAAATCTCTTAGAGGATGTGTACATGACACAGCCTGAGGGTTTTGTCGATCCAAATAATGCCAATATGGTATGCAAGTTGCAAAGGTCCATTTATGGACTTAAGCAAGCTTCAAGGAGTTGGAATCTTCGTTTTAATGATGTAATCAAAGAGTTTGGTTTCATCAAAAATGAAGATGAACCATGTGTTTACAAGAAGGTTAGTGGGAGCACAGTAGTTTTCTTGTTGTTATATGTTGACGACATTCTGCTCATTGGGAATGATATTCCGACACTACAGTCTGTTAAGGCTTGGTTAGGAAAGAATTTCTCAATGAAGGACTTAGGAGAAGCTGCCTATGTGTTAGGCATTAAGATCTATAGAGATAGATCCAAAAGGCTTCTCGGGCTAAGTCAGAGTACGTATATTGACAAAGTGCTAAAGAGGTTTAGCATGGAGAATTCCAAGAAGGGATTCTTACCCATGTCACATGGCGTCTCTCTCTCAAAGAGTCAATGTCCTAGTACATCAAGTGAGAGAGAGCGGATGAGACAGATCCCTTATGCTTCGGCAATAGGATCTATTATGTACGCCATGTTATGTACTCGACCTGATGTCGCTTATGCTCTGAGTGTCACGAGCAGGTACCAATCTGATCCCGGTGAGAGTCACTGGATGGCGGTTAAGAATATCCTTAAGTACTTGAGAAGGACTAAGGATGCATTCCTGGTTTACGGAAGCGTTGATGAGCTCGTTGTAAAGGGTTACACCGATGCTAGCTTCCAAACCGATAGGGATGATTTCAGATCGCAATCTGGATATGTGTTTTGTCTTGGAGGTGGTGCTGTAAGCTGGAAGAGTTCTAAGCAAGAAACAGTTGCAGATTCTACAACCGAGGCAGAGTACATTGCTGCCTCAGATGCGGCGAAAGAGGCTGTTTGGATCAAGAAGTTCGTAACTGAACTTGGGGTGGTTCCTAGTATTGAGAGTCCGATTGAGCTCTATTGTGACAACAATGGAACAATCGCACAAGCTCAAGAGCCTAGATACCACCAGAGATCCAAACACATTCTCCGACGCTATCATCTGATTCGAGAGATCATAGATAGAGGCGATGTCAGGCTGTGCAGAGTTCCTACTGAGAACAATGTAGCAGACCCGTTGACTAAGCCCCTCACGCAGCAGAAGCATGATGGTCATTGCGCATCCATAGGTATTAGATACATGTATGATTGGCTTTAGTGCAAGTGGGAGATTGTTAGTAATATGCCCAAAAGCCAATCTATGGATGATTGTATTCATGTATACATATTTGAGGTTATGCCTATATATATGATTATGAGATAATCGCTTGCACATATATATAACCCTAGTGTATATGTATTTGATATGTATATTCTTAAAAGTCCCTAGTCGTTTATTATTATGGTTGGGTTGTAATAATAAAATAAGACTAGCGTATGTTGAGGATTGTATGAGTTACGAATTCTACATACGGGTACAAGATGGGGATCTTGTTGACCGGACCGACCCACATAAGAACGCTACATGGAACGTTATATGTATGTCGATAGCGTTTCTTATAGATGTATTGTCCTCCGACCTGAGATCATCAAGGTATCCAACATATGAATCATGTACTTTGATGTTATTCCTAGTCATCCGTAACTGGGTGGGCATAAGGGTAATCGTCGGGTATATGACGAGTATGTAGTGGGTTTTGATTGATCAAGAGGGGATTCGTCCGACCTATATAACGGGTATATTATCGAGTAGGTTTCTTGATAGAGTTGAACTGTTAAATGCATGGCCATGCTCGGATAGGGTGATATGATGATATCACGGGTATCCGTTTTATACAGTTAACTCGAGGATCAAGAAACCGAGATTAGACATATACGAGATTGACGTTTCCATGTCTCGGTCTAATCTTGATGATGGGACGATAGGACGATGACATATTCCGAGGCATAGTGAATCAGTTCTGATCTTGTCGTTCGGGTAGCAATGATGTGTTGCTAGACGCCGCTCTTTGTTTATGATTGTAAAATGAGATTTTACAATCATTGCCGGACGTTACAAGTGCCTACAGGGTCACACACATAGAACCGATGATTCGAGCAGATGGTCGAACCGTGGTTGGACCATGGTTGGACCGGGTGTGGTTGGACCGTGGTTGAACCGTGGTTGGACCATGGTTGAACCAGGGCCGGTTTTGGATCAATAATGATTGATCAGACATGAGTGGAGTGTTGTGTGTGTTGTGCTGGAAAGAATGATGGGAGCTACATTATCTTGTCTAAGATATGGTTTAGTGGGTGATGGGCCAAAGGTGGTAGGCCATTGCTTGCACTACCTTGTGTCTCCACTTGGTTTGAATGATCAGATCATTCACTACCTTAGGGTGGCTTGGCTGGACGTTTTTGCTGCTCCCCTCTCCTTCCTTGTGCTGGTTTTTCAGTCCACAAACAAACACACACATTCTCTCAATATCTCTTCTTCTTTGAGAAAGAAAGGAAGAGCTAAAACACACCTTACACACAGCCCCGGTTTTGTTGCTAGCACTTCAGTCCGGGGAGCTCGAAGCTTGTTTCGTGGGACGATTCCAAGCTATCACGGTTCGTGTGGATACCGTAGAGGAGCATGTCTTCTTCTTGTTCTTACTGATTCGGTTTCCGACTTAGGTGAAAGATCCTAACACTACAAGTAAGTAAAAAATTGTTATACGGTTTACTAGCTTCACATGTGTTCTTGGTTGTTTCCCTTGTCTTCCGCTGCATATATCCGCTTTTATATGAATGTCATATAGCCTAGGGAAACTTACAGCTATGATGTAGGCGATCAGCCAAAGCTGACTTATATTGTAGTGAAGTATGGATCTTGGCCTACTCATGATTATTTTGTTTTCATAGTAGGAGCATCATTTAATAGAATTCCTTGTTAAATGATTAATGTATACATGACTCTTATTTGTGTGAGTTGATCTTTATTGTAGAACTACCAAGGCACAAAACACAGGTACACTATCATTGCGATCGGTCCTTGAGAAGGAAAAGCTGAATGGGAATAATTTCCTAAAGTGGTATCGCAATTTGAGGATTGTCCTCAAACAAGAAAAGAAGCTGTATGTCCTTGAAGGGCCTGTTCCGATTAAACAGGCGCCAAATGCTCCTAGGGCAGAAAGGGATGCTTACAAGAAGCATCTTGATGATGCATTGGATGTTGCATGTCTTATACTAATAGCCATGGAATCTGGGCTTCGGAAGCAACATGAGAACATAGAGGCGTTCGATATGATCGAACACCTAAAGATGCTCTTTGATGAGCAAGCAAGGCGTGAGAGGTATGAGAGCTCTAAGGCATTGTTCCAATGCAGGATGGCAGAGTCATCACCCGTGAGAACTTATGCGCTCAAAATGATTGGATACATTGAGAGCCTTGAGGGTGTTGGTTTTCCTTTGCAAAAGGAGTTGGCGGTTGATCTAGTCCTGCAATCGTTGCCGGACAATTACAGCCAATTTGTCATGAACTTCAATATGAATCATCTTGATAAATCGT
Organism: Turnera subulata; assembly: GCA_028386065.3. NCBI lineage: Eukaryota > Viridiplantae > Streptophyta > Magnoliopsida > Malpighiales > Passifloraceae > Turnera > Turnera subulata. The sequence goes on along the minus strand of JAKUCV010005864.1, from coordinate 33,527 downwards.
TGTTTGAGTTGCTTAACATGTTGGGAACAGCTGAGCAACAAATGAGGGCAAACAAATCCAACATTTTGATGATTGGAAAGGGCAAAGGAAAGGGTAAAGCAAAGTTCAACAAGAAGAAGAAATGTGCCAAAAAGTTTTGGTGCATGTGCATCTTCTTGTGACCACGTGCTGAAACCCAAGGGTGGTACTGCAAAGGAAGGACATTGTTTACATTGCAACAAACCGGGTCATTGGAAGCGCAACTGCCCTGTTTACCTTGAAGAGGTAAAGAAGAAGAAGGGAAGTGAGACTTCCACTTCAGGTATTTCCGTTATAGAAGCTAATATCTCTTTCTCTGCATCATGGGTATTAGATACCGGATGTGGTTCTCACATTTGTGTGAATGTGCAGGAACTAAGAAGGAGTAGGAGATCGGCGAAGGGTGAGAAAGACCTACGCGTCGGAAATGGAGCAAGAGTTGCTGCATTAGCCGTAGGAACTTACTATCTATCCTTACCGAATGGTTTGGTCTTAGAACTGAACAATTGTTATTATGTACCTACCATAAGTAGGAATTTGATTTCTGTTTCTTGTCTGGCAAGAAAGGCTTTTTATTTGTAATAAAGAACAAATGCTGTTCTATTTATTTCAATGATATTTATTATGTTGGTACATATTTGAGCAATGGTTTGTATGTTCTAAACCTAGAAACGCCAATCTATAACGTTAGTATGAAGAAGGTTAGAATGAACGATTCTAATGAAACCTACCTTTGGCATTGTCGTTTTGGCCATATAAACGAGACTCGTATTGCTAAACTCCATAAAGAAGGACTATTAGACTCATTTGATTTTGAATCATATGAGACATGTGAGTCATGTTTGTTGGGCAAAATGACGAAGGCTCCCTTTACTGGTAAAGGTGAAAGAGCTTCAGACTTATTAGGTCTTATACATTCTGATGTATGCGGATCTATGTCTACACAGGCTAGAGGTGGTTTTCAATACTTCATTACATTTACTGATGATTACAGTAGATATGCCTATGTGTATCTTATGAGACACAAGTCAGAATCCTTTGAAAAGTTCAAAGAATTCAAGAATGAAGTACAGAATCAACTCGATAAAAGTATTAAAATGCTTCGATCTGATCGAGGAGGTGAATACTTAAGCCGAGAGTTTCTTGATCATCTAAAGCAATATGGTATAGTATCACAGCTTACTCCACCAGGTACGCCTCAATGGAATGGTGTATCTGAAAGGAGGAATAGAACCTTATTAGATATGGTTCGTTCTATGATGAGTCAAGCTGACCTTCCTTCTTCATTTTGGGGACATGCATTATTGAGTGCTGCATTTACACTTAACCGTGTTCCATCTAAATCGGTCGAAAAGACACCATATGAGATATGGACTGGGAAGCGTCCCAATTTATCTTTTGTGAGGATTTGGGGTTGTGAGGCTTACGTGAGACGTGAAGCATCAGATAAACTCGGCCCTTAATCCGAGAAGTGCATCTTTGTAGGATACCCTAAGGAAACAAAAGGGTATTACTTCTATAATCCCACCGACCACAAAGTGTTTGTTGCTCGGACTGCTATTTTTCGAGAAAAACAATTTATTTCTAGAGGAATCAATGGGAGAAAAATAGAACTTGAAGAAGTTCGAGATCTAGAGGCTGAGAAGGAACAAGGACAGGAACCACAAGATGTTGAGGATGAGAATCCTATACCTATAACACATGGATCGCGTAGGTCGGATAGGATTCGGTTTGAGCCTGAGAGATAAGGATTTCTTATGACTCATACTGGAGATGTGATGCTCATAGATGAGGATGAGCCCACTTCCTATCAGCAGGCCATTACGGGTCCGGACTCCAAGAAGTGGCTTGAAGCCATGAATTCGGAAATGGAATCCATGTATGAAAACAAGGTATGGACCTTGGTTGATCCACCCGAAGGGGTAAACCCCATAGGGTGCAAATGGGTCTTTAAGAAAAAGACCGACATGGATGGTAATGTGATTACCTATAAAGGGCGATTGGTTGCGAAAGGTTTCAAACAAGTTCATGGTATAGACTATGATGAAACTTTCTCACCAATTGCCATGGTTAAATCTATCCGGATTCTATTGGCAATAGCTGCATACCATGATTATGAGATATGGCAGATGGATGTCAAAACCGCTTTCCTAAATGGAAATCTTTTAGAGGATGTGTACATGACACAACCTGAAGGTTTTGTCGATCCAGAGAATGCTAATATGGTATGCAAGTTGCAAAGATCCATTTATGGGTTGAAGCAAGCTTCTAGGAGTTGGAATCTTCGTTTTAATTAAGTAATCAAAGAGTTTGGTTTCATTAAGAATGAAGATGAACCATGTGTTTACAAGAAGGTTAGTGGGAGCACTGTTGTTTTCTTGTTGTTGTATGTTGACGACATTCTACTCATTGGGAATGATATTCCGACGCTACAATCTGTAAAGACTTGGTTAGGGAAGAATTTCTCGATGAAGGACTTAGGAGAAGCTGCCTATATGTTAGGTATAAAGATCTATAGAGATAGATCCAAAAGGCTTCTCGGGCTAAGCCAGAGTACGTATATTGACAAGGTGCTAAAGAGGTTTAGCATGCAAGATTCCAAGAAAGGATTCTTGCCTATGTCACATGGCGTATCTCTCCCTAAGAATCAATGTCCTAGTACATCGAAGTGGAGAGAGCGGATGAGTAAGATCCCTTATGCTTCGGCAATAGGATCTATCATGTATGCCATGCTATGTACTCGACCGGATGTCGCTTATCCTTTGAGTGTCACAAGCAGATATCAATCTGATCCCGGTGAGAGTCACTGGACAGCGGTTAAGAATATCCTTACGTACTTGAGAAGGACTAAGGATGCATTCCTTATGTATGGAAGCGTTGATGAGCTTCTTGTAAAGGGTTACATAGATGCTAGATTCCAAACAGACAGGGATGACTTCAGATCGCAATCAGGTTATGTGTTTTGTCTTGGAGGTGGTGCTGTATGCTGGAAGAGTTCTAAGCAAGAGACAGTTGCAGACACTACAACCGAGGCTTAGTACATTGTTGCCTCAAATGCGGCGAAAGAGGCTGTTTGGATTAAGAAGTTCGTAACTGAACTTGGGGTGGTTCCTAGTATTGAGAGTCCGATTGAGCTCTACTGTGACAATAATGGGACAATCGCACAGGCTCAAGAGCCTAGATACCACCAGAGATCCAAACACATAGTCCGACGCTATCATCTTATTAGAGAGATCATAGATAGAGGCGATGTTAGGCTGCGCAGAGTTCCTTCTGAGAATAATGTAGCAGAACCCTTGACTAAGCCGCTCACACAGCAGAAGCATGATGGTCATTGCGCATCCATTGGTATTAGATACATGGTTGATTGGCTTTAGTGCAAGTCGAAGATTGTTAGTAATATGCCCAAAAGCCGATCAATGGATGATTGTAGACATGTATATACATTGAGGTTATTCCAATAAATATGATTATGAGATAATCGCTTGCACATATTTATAACCCTAGAATACTTTGTATTCTTAAAATGTCCCTTGTCGATTATTATTATGGATGGGTTGCAATAATAAATTAAGACTAGCGTATGTTGAGAATTATATGAGATATTAATTCTATATACGGGTACAAGTTAGAGAACTTGTGGACTGGACCGACCCACATAAGAACCCTACATGGAACGTTATATGATTGTCATTAGTGGTTCTTATATGTATTGTCCTTTGACCTGAGATCATCAAGGTTCCCAACATATGAGTTGTATACTTTGAAATTATTCCTAGTCATCTATAACTGGATGGACTTAAGATCATTGGGTATATGATAAATGTGTAGTGGGTTTTGATTGATCAAGATGGGATTCGTCCGACCCATATAACGGGTATATTTTCAGATGGGCTTCTTGATAGAGTTGAACTGACAAATGCATGGCCATGCTCGGATTATATGATATGTGATATCATAAGTTTCCGTTTTACACAGTTAACTCGTGGATCAAGAAACTAAGATTAAACATATACGAGATTGACGTTTCCATGTCTCGGTTTAATCTTGTTAATGGGATGAAAGGACGATGACATGTTCCGAGGCATATAGAATCAATACTGATCTTGTCGTTCGGGTAGCAATGATGTGTTGCTAGACGCCGCTCTTTGCTTACAATTGTAAAATGAGATTTTACAATTATTGCCGAGCAGGTGGTTGAACCGTGGTTGGACCGTGGTTGGACTGGTTTGATTCAATTATTAACAGAATTATTGGACCAAATTAGTGCTGTGATGAGTGTTTGTACATTAGTGGAGACATGGTTATGTGGAGACATAATCATAAAAGATAATGGGCCAATATGTTGGCCATTATCCCATTGTCTCTTAGCACTAATTGGGGGTAGAGTAATCAGATTACTGTTGACCCTTCTCACTCTCTCTTGCATTCTGAATTCTGGGTTTTTCAGAGCAAGTAACACACACACATCTTCCTCTCTTCTTTGTGAAAGAAAGAGATATCATAAACACCACATATAGCTCCCGAAAATCCGTAGCTAGCACCATGGTTCGGGAGTGCTCGGGGGTTGGAGATCGTGAGTCGATTCTGGCCGGTGATTGACGGTTCGTGTGGATACCGTAGAGGAGCAGGATATTCTTCCGACTCTAGTTGATTCAGTTCTTCAGTTAGGTGAAAGATCCTAACCGTTTCAGGTATGATTGATTTCGTTGTTTGGATTGGTTGCTTCACTTGGATCCTCCAAGGTTTCCGGGTCTTTCCGCTGCACTTGATTGTCAAGTTTGCATGCCCGAATACTTACAAATTATGCAATCACATCTTGCTAGGATAAACTTTGGCACCTTGCTTTGGCAAAACCTACCAAATGTTGATCTAAGCAATGATGAATACTTGTCAACAATTGTACCCATACATGTCATGCATGTAATTCACCAATCATATATTGATGTTATGTAAGTTTGGAAACCAAAATTACATGAGAGCATCGATGTCTAACAGTGAACATCGATGTTGTGAGAATCTGATTCTCGCCAACCACTTGTCATTGCTCATGAACATCGATGTCCTAGCTTGAACATCGATGTCCAATGGCCTCTGGAACTCAAGAACATCGATGTCTTGATCTAAACAACGATGTTCTGAGGCTCTGGAACTCCAAACTATTTGGCAGAGCTCAAGAACATCGATGTTAGGTTCTTGAACATCAATGTTGGGAAGTTCTGAAGGTCCATTGGCCTCTGGAACTCAGGAACATCGATGTCCAGACCTGAACATCGATGTTGGCAAGTTCCGAAGGTCCAAAAACTTGGCAGTAGTTTTAAACATCGTTGTCTAACATTTAAACATCAATGTTTGAGACTTCTGGAACTCAAAAACATCGATGTCCATTGCTGAACATCGATGTCCATGAGTATCTGGAGTTTCAAAACAATCTGACAGAAGGCATGAACATCGATGTTGAAACCTGAACATCGATGTTCAATCCTTTCTGCCAAGGCCATTTGACATGAGAACATCGATGTTTGTCTGACAACATCGATGTTCAGTGGTCTCGGCCAAGGCAAATCTTAATGTGAACATCGATGTTGATCTGATGAACATCGATGTCCTGGCCCAGCTGCACTTGAACGACAATCGTTCTATACACAAACCGACAATCGATTTTTTCGAGTCGAACTCTTCGACTTACTGCCAATAACACCTTGATTGATATCACATACCAATCAAGTTCTTGTTGTCAAAACACTTTTGACAAAACAACCTCAACATGTATCACATATACAAATGGAATTCAATATATCATGATCATGTTACATCATATACAACACATCATATATATTTGCAGGTACATATCACACATATGCACAACAAATTCGGTTTAGAACTTCACAAGAGGCTCCGCTACCACTGTAAGTTTCCGGGCATGCAAAATTGACAATCAAAAGCAAAGAAATGTGCAGCGGAAAATCACATGGAGGATCCAAGTGAAAGTAACCAAACCGAATAACAATTTTTTGTACCTTGCTTGGTTGAGGTCTTTCACCCAACTGTAGTGCAGAATCAGCAAGAACCCGACAAGAAATCCGACTCCTCTACGGTATCCACACGAACCGTTGTTGACTGCTAGCAACCGTCTCACGATCACTAACCCGAGCACTCCCGAACCGCAGTGCTAGCTGCAGAATTTTCAAGAGCTAGAGACTAGAAAGTGTTTGATGTGTTTTTCTCAAGTGTGAAGAGTGTGTAAAGCCTTGTTTGGTCTCAAATCTGATCAAACCTTCACCCTATTTATACACACTTGAAATGCATAGTTTATTAAGTCATTGGCCAACACAATCATGTCATATCCTTCATGATTATGTTTTCACTTTAACTTAATGCTCCACTAAGCATTAATTATATATATCATTATATATAGGATTACACATCATATGGCACTAATTCTGGTTCAATAATTCTGATAGTTAGTGAACCAAATCAGCCCAAAATGACCCGGTCCAACCATGGTTCAACCATGGTCTAATCACTAGCTCAATACCCTGGTCCAACCAACTGGTCGAACCACGGTCCAACTGTGGTACAACCACCAACTCAAATCAACAGTTCTAAGTGTGTGACCCTGTAGGCACTTGTAACGTTTGGCAATAATTGTTAAATCTCATTTCACAATTATAAACAGTGAGCGGTGTCTAGCAACACATCATTGCTACCCAAGCGACAAGATCAGTACTGATTCATTATGCCTCGGAACATCTCATCGTCCTTTCGTCCCATTATCAAGATTAAACACGAGACATGGAAAACGTCAATCTCGTATATGTTTAATCTTAGTTTCTTGATCCCCGAGTTAACTGTGTAAAACCGGATACTCATGGTATCACCATATCATATAATCCGAGCGTGGCCACGCATTTACAGTTCAACTCTATTAAGAGGCCCATCTGATAATATACCCGTTATATGGGTTGGACGAATCCCATCTTGATCGATCAAAACCCACTACACATTACGTCATATACCCAATGATTACCCTTACGTCTACTCAGTTACGAGTGACTAGGAATAATATCAAAGTATACGACTCATATGTTGGGAACCTTGACGATCTCAGGTCTAAGGACAATACATATAAGAACTACTAATGACAATCATATAACGTTCCATGTAGGATTCTTTTGTGGGTCAGTCCAGTCCACAAGTTCTCTAACTTGTACCCGTATGTAGAATTCATATCTCATATAATTCTCAACATACGCTAGTCTTAATTTATTATTACAACCCATCCATAATAATAATCGACTAGGGACATTTAAGAATATATAATATTCTAGGGTTATAAATATGTGCAAGCGTTTATCTCATAAACATATTTATTGGAATAACCTTAATGTATGTACATGACTACAATACGATCATCCATTGATTTGCTTTTGGGCACAATACTAACACATTTACATGTCCGTATGGTACATTTGCATATAGACGCATACCCTTTGGGCTTTTTAATGCACCTGCTACATTTCAAAGATGCGTGATGGCCATATTTGATGATTTTCTTGAATTGATCATGGAAGTGTTTATGGATGATTTTTCGGTTTACGGAACTTCGTTTCAGAATTGTCTTGATAACTTGTCCAAGGTTTTGCAACATTGTGTAGAGTCTAACCTTGTTTTAAATTGGGAAAAGTGTCATTTCATGGTACAAGAAGGCATAGTACTTGGACATTTAGTTTCACACCGTGGCATTGAAGTTGATAAAGCAAAAACAGAAGTGATAGAAAAATTGCCACCACCTAATTCCGTCCGTGCCGTGAGGAGTTTTCTTGCACATGCTGGATTTTACCGACACTTTATCAAGGACTTCTCAAAGGTTGCAAAACCATTGACGAATCTCCTTAATAAAGATGTCGAATTTGTATTTGATGAGTCTTGTCTAGATGCATTTTGCAGGTTGAAACAAGCTTTAATTTCAGCTCCAATCATGCAACCACCGGATTGGTCACTACCATTCGAGATCATGTGTGATGCTAGTGACTATACCATAGGTGCTGTGCTCGGACAAAAAAAGGATGGAAAAGTTCATGCCAATTACTATGCCAGCTGGACCTTGGATGATGCTCAAGTCAACTATGCAACCACGGAGAAAGAGCTCTTGGCTGTGGTGTTTGCCATTGAGAAGTTTCGGCAATACTTACTAGGCTCCAAAGTGATTGTGTATATCGACCATGCTGCACTCAAGTATTTGCTGACCAAGAAAGAACCCAAGCCTTGCCTACTTAGGTGGATCCTACTTCTTCAAGAGTTCGATCTTGAGATTTAAGACAAAAAAGGGGACTGAAAATGTAGTAGCCGATCATCTTTTCCGATTGACACAAGAGCAACAAGAGAAAGTCGGGAGTAGTGAATTTCCAATTGATGATTCCTTTCCTGATGAAAACTTGATTGCAGCAGTCCAAAGAGTCTTCAACAAAATGACACCATGGTTTGCATCATATGCCAATTACTTGGCATGTGGGGCTTTACCACCCAACTTGGACTACAACCAAAAGAAGAAGTTCTTTTCAGACCTAAAGTACTACATATGGGATGATCCTTTGTTGTTCAAGAGATGTGGAGATGGCATGAATCGGAGATGTGTCCCTGATGGTGAATTTCGAGACATCCTTACTTGCTGCCATATTTCACCATACGGAGGACACCATGGAGATGACAAGACAGCAGCAAAGGTGTTGCATTCTGGTTTTTATTGGCCAACACTTTTTCGGGATGCCAAGTATTTTGTTGATGCATGCAATCAATGCCAAAGAACCGGGAATGTTTCTCAAAGAAATGAGATGCCTCAAACCAGCATATTAGAGGTGGAAGTATTTGATGTTTGGGGAATTGATTTTATGGGCCCTTTCCCTTCTTCCTTGAAGAATAAATACATCCTAGTCGGAGTGGACTATGTCTTAAAGTGGGTGGAAGCAATCGCCTCACCAACAAACACGGCTGATGTAGTGACTAAGTTCTTGAAAAGGAACATATTCACTAGATTTGGAGTCCCAAGAGCCATTATAAGTGATGGGGCTTCCCACTTTTGCAACAAGAAGTTTGCTGACCTCTTGAAGAAATATGGAGTCACTCATAAGGTGGCAACATCCTACCATCCCCAAACAAGTGGGCAAGTAGAGGTCTCCAACCGACAAATCAAGCAAATCTTGGAGAAGACGGTAGGACAAACTCGCAAGGATTGGGCCCTCAAACTCGATGATGCCCTTTGGGCATATAGGACAGCCTACAAGACCCCTCTTGGAGCCACTCCCTATCGACTTGTGTATGGAAAAGCATGCCACTTGCCCGTTGAACTTGAGCACAAAGCCTATTGGGCTATCAAGAACATCAATTTAGACATGAAGGCAGCAGGAGAACAACACTTTTTGCAGCTTAATGAGTTGGAGGAGTTGCGCCTTACAGCTTATGAGAACTCCCGCATCTACACGGAGAGAACAGAGAAATGGCATGACAAACATATTCTGAGGAAAGAGTTCCATCCAGGAGATAAAGTGCTTCTCTTCAATTCTAGAATGAAGCTCTTTCCCGGAAAACTTCGATCCAGGTGGTCCGGACCATTCACCGTGGTTCAGAGCTTTCACCATGGAGCTGTGGAGATCACCAATGGAGAATCCGAGCCATTCAAAGTCAATGGATAGCGCCTCAAGCTGTTCAAAACGCATGACGGAATTGGCGACCAAGTGATTTTGTCACTAGCAAATCCGCCTATGTCTTAACAAGCCTCATGTCCAACTAAAAAACGTTAAAGAAGCGCTATTCGGGAGGCAACCCGAGGAAAAAGAAGGAAAGAGGATCAAGTGGCTGAAACCAAGGAGCATGATGACTTCACATCAAATAGAGAAGCATTCCTAAACTCAAACTTTTAAATTTATATATTCAATGCTTCAAAACATAATTTGTTAAGCTAGTTGTTATGCATCTTGTCATTCACCTTATCATTCTATTCTTTCTCATTACATTTTGAATTTTTCTTTCTATTCAGAATGCATTTCAATTCATTGAGGAAAAGATTGCATTTGTTGTTTTGCATTTTGTTTTGTTTTTCCATTCATGCCTTTATTCTTCTTGATCAAGTCTGAAACAATAGGACCTTGTTGATTGGATTGAATTTGTTCCTTGTATGGCTTATAAAGAGACATTGTGATAAAAGTTTTCAAGTCACCTAGCTCATAAGGGTTTGATAAAAGACAAGTTTGGATTTCTAAACAAGATCACTAGGAAGATGTCCTAAGGATTTGGTTTGCTCTTAGCTTTTTAAAAAATTAATTGAGGTCTTTCAATTGCATTTAATTGCACAGTCCTAGAACACATCCATCGTTTCTACTAAGGCGAAATTTAGACACAACCTTGATTTGAGAAATGAGTTGGGCATTCCTTAAATTTCACCACATATAAACCTTGGCCAACCCTTGATCACATTATCCCTAGTTCACCACTTTGAGGCTAGTATGATGGTCAAATATTTTCTTCTATACCCACATCAACCACCTTTCACCCCTTAGTAGCCAATTAAGTGACCATCATGTGCCTGATCAACATAATTTTCCTTGATTTATCCTACCCTTTTATCTATTAAGTTGATGATGTCTAACCTCCTATCACAAGTATTGCTCTTTGAAACGAAATTGACTGAACTTGTTGCAAGGAGGAGAACAAAATTGGGTCTTTTGCATTTCTTCACTACATTGTGGTCATCGCTGTACTTCATCAAAATAAAAAAAACGCAGCGTATGATCGCTATTGAAAAAAAAAAAAGATATGAAGACAACATCACAGTCAGTATGAAGCAAAAGGAAACTCAAATTTAGGAGGAAATTTGATCCACAACTTCAACAGATACTTTATTTACCTTTACCCCTTGTTGATACACCAACCTTGCCCCATTACAACCTGTAAAGACCTAATGATCTTAAGTTCAAGAATTGTGTCCATTAGTGGAAGGAAACCTTGGAAGTGCATATGGGATGTTCAAACACCTCTTATTGATCACGAGCATACCAAAGAAGGAATGACTAGTATAATCCTGTGCGGAAATTTGATCTTCGACTTCTTTGTTAAACTTAGCTGAGTAAAGTGCCTTGATTTACTTTTGATTTACATGTCTCTATTTAGTCTACGGAACAAGTTAATTATAAGCAAGTCACATTGGATCAGAGTTGAGAAAAGAAATCAGTGCATATCATTGTCACCATGGTTATAATTTGTTTTGCTTGGTACAAGCAAGAGTTTAGGTGTGGGGGTATTTGATATGCACATATTTCACATAGTGTTAAAGGCATGAAAACTTCTTTATTATGATGATTTCGATTAAAAATCATACATTCTACCTATCTTTCTTTGTTTGATTGTTGAATAAATTGCTTGAACTAGCAATTATGTTTTCAGGTGTAAAATCGTCCCACTTCGCCACCGAAATCGATCAATTTTGGCCAAAGCTGGAAACCGGGCAGAAACTCGAGCACAGTTCACTCTTTTGCGGATTTCAGAAGCCTCAGAAGTTCAATTAATGTGAAACCAGTTGGAGATGAAAGTAGACATCCTGATCTTTGCATTTGTATAAAGTTCATAATTTTTGGCTCTGTGGATTAGGAGCAGTAATTAATTCAGTTCAGTCCAAACGTGCAGGAATCCTGCACTGGCCACCGACCCAGTCTCGGTATTTTCATCATAACTCCTACTACACAAGTCCAATTCGGGACTTCTTTATATGGGAAGAAATCTAAAAGAATTATCTACAAGTTCTTAGAACATCTAAAAGTCCAATTCGGCCATCTAAAGGTGGAAAATATGCTTGTAAGTCTCGGGTCATGAGTTGTTAACAATGTGACCCCTTCTAGAAGAGCATCATGGCAGCCATTAGCACATGCTTATTGGACAATTTAAGTGGACAACCTGGAAGGCATTCAAGGAGAATAAAACATCCTGGAAACCAACATAATTTCCTGGAATGAAAGCTCAACCATCAGCACATGCAAAAGAGAAGGAATATTCATGCTAAGCTAGAAAAGCAAGTGGCAACCCATACCTTGCAACCACTCCACCAGCAAATGCTTTCAACATTGAGGCCCATTCCAGCACGATTTTGGTGGCTAAAGGACACTAAAATATGTCATCTCCAAGTTGTCCAACTAGTGAAGAAGCACTATAAAAGGGTGGGAGCTGAAGGGGGAGAGGAAGCAACACAAACACAGACCTTGAAACCAAAAATTCTGTCAAGTTGTTCCTTTCATTTTCTTTTGAGATTGTTGTGAGGAAACCATATCTTTCCCAATTTCATTTGTTGTTTCAAGTTCATTCATGAACTAATCTTTCATTCTAGATCATAGGGATGTAGCCTACCCTAAATTTTCTATGGTTTGATGTACCATTTGCTGCAATTCATTCGCAAAGTAATTTTGATTGACTGTTGTGAGCTTATTTCTTGCTTTAAGGAAGTGGCCAGCTTTATTGCAACTTCTAGGTAATAGGTGAAGTACCGAGAGGAGAAGTCCATTATCCGAAAATCATCAATCATCTTTAATCTAAATGCTGAGAGGGTTTAGGTTATCGTGGAATCAGTAGCAACAACAAGCTTCATTGCTCCTAGAGGTAATCTAATTGACGAAAATGATTAGGTGACTGTTTGAGACGAGACTAGACTAGCGAGAGCGGATAGTTTCATTATAGGTTGCTACCCATCAAAATTCATGTGTTTGGATGCAGCTTTTAATAGTACATTGATCCATGGCAAAGGAAAGGCGGTGAATTCCCGAATGATCTAGGCCTTTTATCATTGCAACTTTGTTTATCATTTTCATTGTCATTTCTACTTTCTCTTCTCTTTACATTCAATTCGCTATTTGCTCTCTTATCAATCTTCAATTCCGATATTGTTTCTCTTCGTTTATTTTCTTTGCCATTAGATTGAATCGACTGATATCTTGCCTAGTCTCTGTGGATACGACCTTGAGTACCACGACGATTCTGTGCACTTGCAGGATTGACCACATCAGCCGCGGTGCATTAATCGATATGTCCTAAACCCAATTTTTTTCTTTTTCGATTTTTTTTTGTGTTTTTCTGAAATTTTTTTCCAATTTTTTGTGATTTTCTATTTTTTTGATTATTATTTTTTTAATGAATTGTGAAAAGGTGAAAAATCCTAGGGTGCTATAAAAATAAAGAAAATCCTAAAAACTAATCCTAAAAATTGTCTCCTCTAATTTAGCCTAGTTTGTTATGAGCTTGCCATCGGAACCTAAGGGTAAGTGCTAACTGTATGAATGCATCAAAACAAATAAAATCCAACAAAGCACTCAAGCAAATCATCACACAAATTATGCAGAAAAGTAAACGTTTGAGTTTAAGAAAAGCTTCTCTGTTTAATTTGATGAAGAATTCGTCTTGACCCTTCCAATGTGGTTGATCTCTCCTCGAAAAATTCCAACTTCTTGCATTCTGCATGTACTCAAAAACAAAAACAAAAATTAATAAAAATAAAAGACTCAAAACACTAACTACCTTAAATTGTGGGTTGCCTCCCACACAACGCTTCTTTACTGTCGTTTTAGCTGGACTAGATGGATGGGCGGTTATGGTGGATCATGAAGCTTTTCGGTGAATCGCCTCCCATGAAAATCGCCTTGATTGTAGACTTTTAACCTTTGTCTATTCACATTGAAAATTCCACTTCTTTCACTCCATATATCAACTGCTCCATGCTGATAGACCTTCTTTACAACAAAAGGTCCCGACCATCTCGACCTTAGCATTCCAGGAAATAACTTCAATCTCGAATTGTATAGCAAAACTTGGTCACCTTCCTTGATCTCGAGTCTAATGATGTGCTTATCGTGCCTTCTCTTTGTTCTTTCTTTATAGATCTTTGCATTCTGATAGGCATCTAATCGCAATTCTTCGAGCTCATCAAGTTGAAGTAGACATCTTTCTCCAGCATTCTTTAAGTCAAAATTAGGAGCCTTTATTGCGCAATAAGCTTTGTGTTGGATCTCTACAGGCAGATGGAATGGCTTTCCATAGACCAACTTGTAGGGAGTGGTCCCTATTGGCATCTTGTATACAGTCCGGTATGCCCATAATGCATCGTCTAGCTTTGATGACCAATCCTTCCGGTTTGGATTCACTGTCTTCTCTAATATCCTCTTTATTTCCCGGTTCGAAACCTCAACTTGTCCACTTGTTTGTGGATGATACTGTGTTGCGACCTTGTGGTTCACTCCGTACTTCCTTAATAGCTCCTCAAACCTTTTATTGCAAAAGTGTGTTCCTCCATCACTAATGATTGTGCGTGGAGTACCAAATCTAGTGAAAATATTCTTTCTGAGGAAATTAATTACTGTCTTTCCATCATCATGAGGTACTGCAATTGCTTCTATCCACTTAGATACGTAGTCTACCGCAGCTTGGATGTATCGATTGTTGAATGATGCGGGGAATGGCCCCATAAAATCGATACCCCAAACGTCAAATAGCTCTACTTCTTGAATTCCTTGTTGCGGCATCTCGTTCCTTCTGCTGATATTTCCAGTCCTTTGGCATTTGTCGCATGCCTTCAAAAAAGATTTCACTTCAGAAAACATCGAAGGCCAGTAAAATCCCGATTGCAATACCTTCGTGGCAGTTTTCCATGCACCAAAATGTCCTCCATAAGGTGCGGCATGACATTGCTCCAGAATTGCCTTAGTTTCGTCTTCAGGATTGCATCTTTGAATGATGTTGTCCTTGTACCTCTTGAAAAGTAACGGCTCTTCCCAAAAATAATCTCGCACATCAGCAAGAAATTTCTTCTTTTGATCCCATAAAATCCCTGGTGGTAGAGTCCCGTGTTCAAGGTAGTTGACGAAATCGGCGTACCAAGGAGGTTCCTTAGTAGAAATCGCATTCACCTCAGCGAAGTAATCGTTCGGCAGTGCGTCATTGATCGTCTTCTCCTTTTCTTGCTTCTCGTCTTTCACAGCATCATCAACTCGGAAACAACTGTCTTCTTCGAGTGGTCCTTCGGTTGCACGGAAGACGTTGAACTCGATTTTCTCATTCCCAATCCTTAAAGTAAGATTTCCATCACGAACATCAATTTGAGCTCCAGCAGTAGCTAAGAACAGCCTCCCAAGAATAATTGGCATTTGAAAATCAATGTCCATGTCAAGCATCACAAAATCGACTCGTACAAAGAACTTCCCAACCTTGATTGGAATATCCTCCAATATCCCCACTGGATATTTGGCATATCGATCAGCAAGCTGAAGAGAGATGATAGTCAGCTTCATATCTCCAATATCGAGCTTCTCAGTAATTCGCTTCGGAATAAGACTAACACTGGCTCCCAAATCACATAGAGCTCGCTCAATGCACATAGAACCAATATTGCAAGGAATAGAAAAACTTCCAGGGTCCTTCAGTTTCGGAGGCAGCTTGTTCTGCAGGATTGCGCTGCACTCCTCCATCAAAGCCACTGTCTCGTAATCTTCTAGCCTCCTTTTCCTAGAAAAAAATTCCTTGAGAAATTTAGCATAAGCAGGCATTTGAGAAATTACTTCAGTAAATGGAACATTAATATGCAATTTCTTTAAATGTTTAAGAAATCTCCCGAATTGTTCGTCTTTTTTGCCCTGGTGAAGTCGCTGTGGGAATGGAACCGATGGTTAATAAGCTTTGACTTCAGGCCATGTCTCTTTCGGTTGCTCTCTTTTCTGCTTTGCTAGCTTCCAATTGGGAATCCACTTCTCTTGCTCTTGCTTCTTTTCCTCTGCTCCCTTTTCAGGTAACTGCTTCTATACTTTCGGTTGCTCATCTTCTTCTTCTTGCTTAATGATGGTGTCGGCTTCATCTTCTTTAGGTGGATAAGGATCATCTAATTGCTTTCTGCTCCTATGTGCTACAGCCTTGACTTGCTCTCTCGGATTAAATGTGGGCTATCCAGGTAGGTTTCCTGGGGTCCTCATAATCGCCTATGCTTGCTGAGCAAGTTGCGTCTAAAGCATCTTCGAGTGAGTCTCCATATTCGCCATCCGATTGTTGAATCCTTGCATCATATCTGTTTGCATACGTTGAGTCTCCGTTTTGGCTTTCATCATAGATGTAAGATCCATGTCTTGATTCCTCGGAATTTGCATGCTTGAACTCTTCTGCCCATAATCATTCCATTGAAAGTTGGCTTGCTGGTTCGGGTTGCTCTCCTTCCATGAGAAATTAGGACGATTCCTCCATTTCGGATTGTATGTGTTGGTGTAGGGTCCTCTTTGTTGTTGGCGTTGATGAATGTAATTCATCTGCTCAATCGTCAAGTCGTCTCCGGTTGGACAATTCATTGAATTGTGTCCAGCACCTGCACATTTATCATATATTAAACTCGGCATAACAACAGCAACACATGATTTCACCTACTGACTCCAAGAATTTAGCTTCGAATTAAGCATTGTCACTGTCTCCACTCCCAGAATTCCAGCTACTCGCTTGTTTTTTGATCGTGAAGAGCTCTGGTAACTATTACTTGCCATCGTCTCCAACTTTTGTTACGCCACATCTTGTGCTTGCGCCATGAATTCCCCTCTTGAAGCTGCGTCCAAACTCATGCGCAAAGGCTTATTTAAACCATTAAAGAACGATTGAACTACAAGCCATTCGGGTAATCCATGTTGTGGGCATCCTTGAATAAGATCCTTGTAACGTTCCCATGCTTCACAGAAACTTTCTCCATCAAATTGAGTGAATGATGTAATCTTGCTCCGTATACGTGCAGCGGACCAAGCAGGCTTCAGATCCTTGGTTTTAAAAGTGTTTTAAACCTTTTTTTCAAAGTGATTTCTGTGTTTAAGCCTGTTTCTGGATTTATAACTCTAAAAGTGTTTTTGACTCATTTGCATTCATATAGGCATTGATATGGATCACCAGGGGCAGCACAATGCTGAGGATGACGCTGCTACTCACGTCTCCGACAATGTGTCGGTGATGCAGGTTCCCGTTGTTCAGGGGAACAATAATGCAACAGGGAATAATGATGCAGGTGGAGGGGAACAGAATGTTGTGCCACCCGTACCACCTGTTGTGGACCCAAAGTTCCAGCAGTATCAGGCTTTCTGGCAGTGGCAACAGTTCCAGCAGTTTCAGCAGCAGCAGCAGGGTCCCCAACTGGTAGCACCTGCTGCAGTGGGTGGTATGGAGAGCGGATATAAGCATATGGATAAGTCAGCGGTTAAGGAATTCTCTGGTGAGGAGGGCGAAGCCAAGGAGTTTGATGATTGGTTCCGCCAGGTGGTGAATGTTCTGGAGAAGTTCACTTGTGCACCTGAGCACAGGGCTCGATTTGCGGCACACAAGTTCACGGGTTATGCATTGACATGGTGGCAGGAACTTGTGGCCAACTTACCGAGGCCGGTGGAGATGCCATGGGAGGATTTCAAGGAGAAATTCTACAAGGATTTTCTCACTGTTGGTTTTCTGGAGGAGCAGAAAAAGCAGTTCCTTGAGGTGAAGCAGGGACTAGAGGAGTCTGTGTCAGCATTCAGGATCCGGTTCAACATCCTTCACTCTTATGCTAAGGAGTTTGTGCCCGATGAGGTGACTAAGTGTAGGCGGTTTGTTAACGGCTTATGTACGGAGTTGGCGTTAGCTGTGGCTGGTAGAGGGCACAAGACTTGTGAGGCTGTTTGTGAGGCTACTTTTGATGCTGAGAGAGTTCAGTTGATCGGGAAGGAGGCTAGGACAGCCAAGCAGAGGAAGCAGTCATCTGCTTCTGGACAGAAGAGACATTACTCTTATGCCGGAGATGCAGAATATTCTGGTGGACAGGGTTCTTTTTACCGAGGTTCGAACAAGTCCCGAGGGTAGAACTATCAGGGTGGACCAGGCAGATCCTTGGGAGGACGATCCTATCAGTCTAGATCTTAGGGACAGGGTTCCTCGGCACGATTCTCGGCTACATGCTGATTTTGCAATAAGTCGGGACACCAGAAGTCATCTTTTTACAAGTGGATTAAGGATAGTGGTGGCAGTGGTTCCCAGTATACGGTGCAAAGTTCTGTAGCCAGTGGTGCTGTTTCTTCAGGTCCGAACAGGGGTGGCGGACAGCAGGGTCAAGGTCGTGGGGGTTCTGGAGCTTCGAACCGCGGGGGAGCGACTCAGTCGGCTACAGCTCCTAGGGTTCATGCCATTACCCGGGAGGAGGCTGCTGATGCTCCAGAGGTTATAGCAGGTACATTTATGGTTTTGTATCACACTTTTTTGTATCACGTGCATTCATGACCACTCAAAACATAGAAGATGTAACCTTAGTAGACCCCTGAGAGTCCGTTTACCCACTGGTAATATAGTAGTTGTTGATCGAGTTTGTAGAGAAGTATTGATAGAGTATGATAGTGAGAGTTTTCCTTCTGATCTTGTTGTCATGGACTTGGGAGAGTATGATGTTATCTTAGGCATAGATTGGTTGTCCAAAAACCAGGCTGTAGTTGATTGTCGAGCCAGGGAAGTGTCCCTGTCTTCTCTGTTGGGGCGTAGGTTGGTGTTCGTTGGAGAGCGAAGAGCTCTATCGGCGTGTTGTATCTCGGCCATCCAAGCTTTCAGGATGATCCGAGAGGGTTGTGATGCTTTTCTAGCTCATGTGGTCGATTCTTCGGTGCCAGTACCTGGAGTGGAGGATATTCCGATTGTTCGGGAGTTTCCTGATGTATTTCCTGATGATCTACTTGGGTTGCCTCCGGAGCGGGAGGTGGAGTATACAGTCGACTTGGTATCAAGAGTTGCACCTATTTCTATACCGCCCTACAGAATGGCCCCGACAAAACTTCAGGAGTTGAAGAAACAACTGGAGGAGTTGTTGGATAAGGGTTTCATTAGACCGAGTATCTCACCTTGGGGTGCCTCGGTCTTGTTTGTGAAGAAGAGGGATGGCAGTATGCGGATGTGTGTGGACTATAGACAGTTGAACAAGGTGACTGTGAAGAACAAGTATCCTTTGCTCAGGATCGATGACTTGTTCGATCAGATGCAGGATGCTTCTGTATTCTCGAAGATTTACTTGCGATCTGGTTACCATCAGGTTCGAATTGCAGAGCAAGACATACCGAAGACTGCATTCCGCACTCGGTATGGTCATTATCAGTTTGTGGTTGTTCCATTTGGGCTGACGAATGCACCGGCAGTGTTCATGTGTATGATGCAACAGATCTTCCATGAATTTCTGGACCGGTTTGCGGTAGTGTTCATCAATGACATTCTGGTCTACTCGGGTAGTAAGGCCGAACATGAGGACCACTTGAGGCAGGTTTTGCAGAGGTTGAGAGAAGAACAGCTCTATGCCAAACTCAGCGAGTGCGAGTTTTGGGTGGATGAGGTCGCATTTCTTGGGCATATTGTGTCCGGTGAGGGCATCAAGGTGGACCCAGCTAAGAATGGAGTACACGGTGTTCAGTGATGCTTCTGGTCTGGGCTTGGGATGTGTTTTGATGTAGGAGGGTCGAGTGATTGTTTATGCCTCCAGACAGTTGAGAACACATGAGAGAAACTATCCGACCCATGATCTGGAGTTAGCTGTTGTGGTCTTTGCTTTGAAATTCTGGAGACACCATCTGTACGGTGAGAAGTGTCGGATTTTCACGGATCACAAGAGTTTGAAGTACATTATGACCCAAAGGGAGCTTGATTTGAGGCAGAGACGCTAGATTGAGCTTCTGAAGGATTATGATTGTACTATTGAGTACCATCCGGGCAAGGCCAATGTTGTTGCAGGTGCATTGAGCTTCTGAAGGATTATGATTGTACTATTGGGTTATTTTCGAGTTTTAGTTGTGGAAATAAATTATTTTCCTTGGGAATGATGTTTTTAGGTTGGCATTATAAGGGGTTTGAGTTTCGTCGAAAACGGGGGCTTATTTCGAGGTGAAACGCGGTTTGAACGTAGATACTGTCTAAACTACGTCGTTTTGTTTTTTTAAAAAAAAAAACCTAAACGGGTCAACAGGGCGGGTTGACCGCGCTCAGCCGAGCGACGCGTCGTTCGGGCTGGCGGGTCAAACCCTAAAACCCCCTTTCCCTCCTTCTTTTCTTTTCCTCTTTTCTTTTTTCTCCTTCACTTCTACCTCTCTTTCTCTCTCTCCGCCGACTCCTCCTTCTCCTTCTTCTCTCCCTCTCTCTCTCTCTCCCTTCTACCTCTCCTCCACGAGACCTCCCCTCTCCAATCGACCTCGCTGTGCCTGTCTCCACGCAGCCCGGGTTTCTTCTTCTCCGGTTACCCCGTGCCGCCACCAAGACTCGACCCGTCCTCCTCGCGTGCCAGCTTGTGCACTAACTGGTACTGTCGCCTTAGAGACAAGGTCGCCGCCGCCATTAGTCGGGTAAGCCGACTCTCTCTTTCTTTTCCTTCATTTTTTGCTTCCGGTTCTCTTTTGGCCGATTTGTTTATTCGGGTTTGGGTTCGATTAATTGGGTTGATGGGGGACTTGTGTTGTTGCCCCGGTTTGGTTTGACGGGGGTCTTGCAGATTGGTTGTTGTTGGTGCGGCTGTGTGGGTGTTGTTCTTGGAGCAGTGGTTTCGTCTCCAGGCGGGCTCGGGTGTTGCTGCTGCAGGAGAAGTCTTGGACGTAGAGGCTGCAACCAGGTGTTAGAACCTATGTCTTCATGGTTCATTCATTACAGGTTTTGATAAATGACAAACCAAGATCATAACAAAGATGAAGCAAAAAGAAATCAAGCAAACAAGTACTCAACCAAAGTGATCAAGAATTCAAGTGAAGATATGATCAAGAGTTAAAGTGCAAAAAGAGCAAGAGAAGAGAAGTTAGGACCCCTTTGTACAAGGTAAAACACTCAACTTCTCTTAGGCATTGGCTCAAAACAAAACAAGTTTTACTCATGCATTTCATAGCATCATTTCAATGATCAAATATGTTTTTAAGCAATGAACATCAATGTTGAAATTCTGGACATCGATGTCCTGCCTTCAAATGATTTTCCAGAATAGGCAGTAAGGTTTGAACATCGATGTTGGTATCCCAAACATCAATGTTCACATGACCGTTGCAATAAAAAAAATGCCCTGTCCCATCATAACATCGATGTCCTTATTTCAAACATCGATGTCCTTCTTTTGAGCTCTCAAACTTGTTTGGCAGAGCCTTGGCAACATCGATGTTCACCTTCCTAACATCGATGTTATTTTGGCTCGGGTTTTGAACAAAGAAATTTTTCTAAGGCCATAACATCGATGTCCTAATTGCCAACATCGATGTTCTTAAAATAAGTTTTCAAAATTCCTTGGCAGAGGTTTGGAAACATCGATGTTCACCATTACAACATCGATGTTATTTGGTCTCGGGTCTTGGACAATGTTTTGGCCAACATCGATGTCCATTTTGAGAACATCGATGTCCTTGTGACTGTTAGCCCAGAAATTCAAAACTAAAGGATATAACATCGATGTCCACTTTCTCAACATCGATGTCCTTGTTACCGTTGGGTCAAAAATACATATTTAAAGGATAAGAACATCGATGTTCTAGTTTCCAACATCGATGTTCAGACACCTTTTCAGACTATTTTTTTAGCTTTCCACAATCTTGTCTAAAGGTGTTTTGGATTGATTCCACAACGGTAATGCATGTTTTTGAGCTTATAAATAGATCATTTAAATCTCTGAAACAATAACAATCAACTCTCTATTCATTCACTATTCATTGCAAAACAATCATTCAAGTTTAAGAGTCAATTCCTTTGAGATTATTGAGACTTGCCTTATTAGAGCTTAATTGTAACTCATACCCACTCTTGAAAGAGTTTTTGTTTGAGTAATCTTTGTAGTGTTGTTCATACACTGAAAGGGAGGTTTGTTCCCTTGTAGCTACTCATAGGAAGAGTGGTTTTCTTTCCTTGAGAGAAGTCTTGAAGTGAGGTATTTTCAAGCAAGTGTGTAGGATTCTTGTGATTAGAATTCCTAGGTTGTAAACGGTTTGTTAAGCACCCGGAAGCTTAACGGTAGATAGTGAACTCTTCAAGTGAACCTTGAAGGACTGGATTAGCCACAAATTAGTTGTGTGTGAACCAGTATAAAAATCTCTTGTGTCCATCTTTCAATTCCGCATTTTATTTCCTGCAAATATTTTCAGTTTTAGGTCTAAAGCTATTCACCCCCCTCTAGCTTAGCCTTTCCGAATTTACACCAGGTTCGGACGGTGTCGGATTTTTGTTTTTCCGGTGAGGTTCTAGAATCCTTTTTCCCCGATTTGTTGCTTTCGTTCTTCTCTTTTGTTTTCGTGAGGGGGAGGAAATGATATGGATTTAATGTTGTCTTACATGTGGTGCTTGGGCAGAATTCTGGTGGTCATTTGGGTGTTTTTCGGCGAGTTCACTGGAATCCGGCGAGGCTCGGGAATTTTCCGGCGAAGGCTCAAGTTTTATTCCGGCATTTAACGGTATTACTGATGTTGTGTAATTTGTGTTCATTCATGGCATGTACTTATAATTTCGGATTGGGTTATGTATTATTGTTAATGTACATAATAGAAATCGAGAACGAGAAATATGTGGAATACAACCGGGAATTTACCGACACGGGTAGAACCATAGGCCGGAAACATTTGGGCTCGGGTTGACCTTGGATTTATGTAACGGGCTTCGAGTCCAATTTCATACTTGGTTGATTAAGGACTTAAGGAAGTGGGCCTTAGGCCCGGAAATTAAATTTGGATTTAGATTGGGCTTTAGGCCGGAAACTCGTAAAGAACATAATGACTGGGCCATAGGCCCGGGAGCTACTTTTGGACTTAGTTGGGCTTATGCCCGGTGAACCTTAGGTCCTGATACTCGGAGTTTAGGTGAGAGAACATTTTTCTGGGCTTAGACCCGAAAGTCACACAGATGGCTAGTTAGGGTCGGGTTTAACTCGGTTGAGCATTTAGTGATCATGCATGCACGTTTTCATTGTAATTGTTTGTAATTTGTTGTGTGTGCCGGTATTCAGACACGGGTAATACCTCGGGAGCTGGAGGATCTGTTTTGGGGAAAGCTCCACAGGACAATCGTCGTTGAGGTGACTTTATATGTATTTTTATGTTTGTATGCATGAGCCTGTTGGATTGGTCTGCTTGAGTTGCATGCCTTGTTTGCTGACATGCTGTGATCCGTATTGTGTGCCTATGTGTTCTTTATTTGCTGGTTGAGCATGATTTTGGATTATTATGGAACATAACATGCGGTGTGATTTTGGATAATTTGTGTGATGTGTTGTGGGTCGGAGACCCGGATATATGACTAAGAAGAGAATACACACAACCCTGTTAAATCACAACTTTTGGCACACATAAACTCATAACTTGTGAATAAAGATAATGTACAGTAGAAGATAGGCTACTTTGTGCTAATGACCGGTTGGTTCGAGCGGGAAGTGATACCCCTCGGGTTTGCATGCGGGATAGCATGTGATATGCGGAATAGCATATGGGTCTGTAATGACCGGTTCTACCTCCCTCCTTCTACCTCCCTCTTTCTCTCTCTCTCTCTCTCTCTATGGATATGTTTAGGCTTCGTGCCTGGTTTTATTTGGGCTTATGCCTGGTTGTCTCAAGAGACGGGACCGAGCTCGAGGCACACAGTAGGGGGCCCCGAATAATAAATCATAATAAGAAAAATTAACACACAACAGATGGAGAATAATGAACAGTATGCATGAATGTCTTGGCATGTTAGTACTGGTTGTTGTATGTTTTTCATACTTGTCTTGTTTCTCTTCTTTCCTTTCGGACTTGTTTCTGCACACCTACATAATTAGATTTATACTGCTCACTGAGTAGGCGACTCACATAATCGCCAACGTTGTTTTTCAGGCTCTTAGTTAGCGTGCAGTCACTATCTACCCTTCCAGAGTACGGTCGTGGTTATCTCAGCAGGTAGCTGTGCTTCTTCTCCCGGTTGGATCCATAGAGCCGACTTGCATCTCATTTTTACTTTTGCTTTATTTTTATCTTTATCTTCCGCTGCATTGGATTTTGATGAGATGTCATTTTGATTTTGACTATTTTATCGACGGGTTGCCGGGATTTGGTATTTGATGGTGTATCGGCAGGATGCCGGGTTGACTTAAGGCTTCTTAAGCCGGTTTTATTTTTGTTCTTTATGACATCTCAGAATATTAAGAATCTCCTTCCAGATAATGTTTTCATTTAAATCTCTGAAACAATAACAATCAACTCTCTATTCATTCACCATTCATTGCAAAACAATCATTCAAGTTTAAGAGCCAATTCCTTTGAGATTATTGAGAGTTGCCTTATTAGAGCTTAATTGTAACTCATACCCACTCTTGAGAGAGTTTTTGTTTGAGTAATCTTTGTAGTGTTGTTCATACACTGAAAGGGAGGTTTGTTCCCTTGTAGCTACTCATAGGAAGAGTGGTTTTCTTTCCTTGAGAGAAGTCTTGAAGTGAGGTATCTTCAAGCAAGTGTGTAGGATTCTTGTGATTAGAATTCCTAGGTTGTAAACGGTTTGTTAAGCACCCGAAAGCTTAACGGTAGATAGTGAACTCTTCAAGTGAACCTTGAAGGACTGGATTAGCCACAAATTAGTTGTGTGTGATCCAGTATAAAAATCTCTTGTGTCCGTCTTTCAATTCCGCATTTTATTTCCTGCAAATATTTTCAGTTTTAGGTATAAAGCTATTCACCCCCCCCCCCCCCCTCTAGCTTAGCCACTAATTACAGCTACTGGAAGGAGAGGATGAGAATTTTCCTCCAATCCAACAACTATGCTCTTTGGCGAATCATGAAGATTGGAGAGCAAATTCCAATGAAGAAAGTTGGTGAAGTCCAAGTGCCAAAGAGGGAGGAGGAGTACAACGCTGCAGACATTGTATTGGTTGAAAACAATGCCAAATCAATCAACATGCTCTATTGTGCAGTCAATCCCGACGATTATCGGAAAATCTCTTGCTGCACAACCGCAAAAGAAATGTGGGATAAGCTGGAGGTCACCTACGAAGGAACCGAACAAGTTCGAGAGGCCAAAATCGACTCCCTCACTGCCGATTACGAACTCTTTCGAATGAAGGAGAATGAGGGAGCTGAGGAGATGTTCGACCGCTTCTCCAAAATCATAAATGAGCTTCATGCTCTCAAGAAGGTCTACTCCGACAAGGACTTGGTCAGAAAAGTTCTTCGAAGTCTCACTCTCGAATGGCGATCAAAGGCGGATGCCATCTACGAAAACATCGGCATCAACAACACAACGATTGATGGACTAAGAGGTAATCTTATAACCTATGAAACCACTATTCTTAAACCCTCTTTGCCTTCTATGCAGGAACCAAAGAAGAAGACAATAGCTCTCAAAGCTTCTACCTCCAAGACATAAGAACTCACTGAAACGGACTCCAGTGATGATGATCAAGAACTCGGACTTGTCATCCGCAAATTCCACAAATTCATGAAGAAGGAATTTGTAAAGAAAGGGAGAAAGATGTTCGGACCACTTAAATGCTATGGGTGTGGAGAGAGTGGGCACATCAAGCCCAACTGCCCCAAAGCAAAGGAGGGAAAGGAGAAGAAGTCCTACAAGAAGCAAAGGGCATACATATCATGGGAGGCGACTCCGGTGACGAATCATCCGATAGTGATGAAGAAGAAACGGCGAACCTATGTCTTATGGAAAGGGAAGAACCGGAAGAGGTAAGTACCCCTTCTCAAAATGAAAATGTCTCAATTGAAGAACTACAAAATGCATTTGATGAGCTTTATGGTGAATTCATTTCCATTTCCAAAGTTAATAAGAGTTTAAGGAAACAAGTTATAACGTTGGAAAATGATATGGAAAATGTGTCTAATGAGAATAAAAATCTTAAGGAAGAAATTAAGACTCTAGACACACCCAAGGAATGTGTATCATGTGGCTCCTTAAAAGAACAAAAAGAAAAATTAGCATGTGAAAATATGAAGCTGGAGGATGAAAATAAGGTGCTAGGAAAGAAGAGTGTAGAGGAGTGTTCATCATGTATACCTTTAAGGAAGCAAGTTGAACAACTTGAAACAACTTTGAAGAAGTTTAATACTCCTCATAAAAATCTGAATTCTATACTAGGAAATTTGCAATCTGTAAGTTTCCCTAGAGCTATTATGACACTCATAATATGCACAACAAGCAGCGGAAGCAAGGGAAACAGACCAAGAACCATGTGAAGCACGCAAAACCGAATAACAATTTTACATACCTTATGTGGTTGAGGTCTTTCACTCAACTGAAGTACGGAATCAGTAAGAGCAAGACAACGGCCTGGCTCCTCTACGGTATCCACATGAACCGTGATCTTCCCGGAATCGTCACACGAAACCAAGAACGAGCACTCCCGGACTGATGTGCTAGCAGCAGTGAACCGGAAGCTATGTGTTTTGTGGTGTTTTGTTCTTTCCTCTTTCACAAAGAAGAAGAGGGTTGGGAGGAGATGTGCTAAGCTCTGAAAATGCAGAAGCAAGGAGAGAGAGAGGAAGGAGTCATCTGATCACTATTTCCTTAGACCCCTCTAAGCATAATGCACAAGTGGGCTAGGCATAATGGCCAACAAAGTGGACCATTAGTGATGACCCTCACCACTAATGTCTCCCACTAGCTCAATCAGATCATAACACTCCACATAAGCATGTCTCATCAATAATTCTGGTAATTATTGACCCCAAAACGACCCTGGTTCAACCATGGTCCAACCACAGTCCAACCACGGTCAAACCACACCCGGTCCAACCATGGTCCAACCACGGTTCAACCACCTGCCCGAATCAACGGTTCTATGTGTGTGACCCTGTAGGCACTTGTAACGTCCGACAATAATTGTGAAATTCTCATTTTACAATTATAAGCAAAGAGCGGCGTCTAGCAACACATCATTGCTACCCGAACGACAAGATCAGTACTGATTCTCTATGCCTCGTAAGTATGTCATCGTCCCTTCGTCCCTTTATCAAGATTAAACCGAGACATGGAATATGTCAATCTCGTATATGTTTAATCTCGGTTTCTTGATCCTCGAGTTAACAGTGTAAAACGGATACCAATGATATCAACATATCATAATCCGAGCACGGCCGTGCATTTACAGTTCAACTCTATCAAGAAACCATCCGATAATACACCCGTTATATGGGCTGGACGAATCCCCTCTTGATCAATCAAAACCCACTACATACTCGGCATATACCCAATGATTACCCTTATGTCCACCCAGTTACGGGTGACTAGGAATAATATCAAAGTACATGATTCATATGTTGGATACCTTGACGATCTCAGGTCGGAGGACAATCACATCTATAAGAACCACTAATGACATACATATAACGTTCCATGTAGGGTTCTTATGTGGGTCGGTCCAGTCCACAAGTTCTCCAACTTGTACCCGTATGTAGAATTCATATCACATATAAATTCTCAACATATGCTAGTCTTGATTTATTATTACAACCCATCCATAATAATAATCAACTAGGGACATTTAAGAATATGAAACATTCTAGGGTTATAAGTATGTGCAAGCGTTTATCTCATAAACGTTACTTATTGGAATAACCTTAAGGCGTATACATGACTACAAATAATCATCCATGATTGGCTTTTGGGCATATTATACTAACAATCTCCCACTTGCACTAAAGCCAATCATCCATGTATCTAGCATGACCATCATGCTTCCGCTGCGTGAGAAGATCAGTCAAGAGATCTGATACATAGTTCTCTAACGGAACTTTGTACAGCCACAGTTGTAGAGTCGGCAACTGTTTCTTTCCTGGAACTCTTCCAGCAAACAGCGCCACATCCAAGAAAAACACATAAACTTATTGCGATATAAAATCATCCCTGTCTGTTTGGAAGCAAGCATCTTTGTAACACTTTACAACAAGCCCATCAACGCTTCCGTAAACCAGGAATGCATCCTTAGTGCTTCTCAAGTACTTAAGGATATATACAACTGTTGTCCAGTGATTTTCACCGGGATCAGATTGGCATCTGCTTGTGACACTCAAAAGCATAAGTGACATCCGGCCTAGTACATTGCATGGCATACATGATAGATCCTATTGCAAACGCATAAGGAATCTAACCCATCCGCTCTCTCTCCTTAGTCATACTAGGATATAGATTCTTTGAGAGAGCTATGCCATGTGACATGGGTAAGAAACCGTTCTTGGTATCTTTGCATGCTAAACCTCTTTAGCATCCTGTCAATATATGTACTCTGACTTAGCCCGAGAAGCCTTTTGGATCTATCTCTATAGATCTTTATGCCTAACACTTAGGCAGCTACTTCTAAGTCCTTCATTGAGAAATTCTTTCCTAACCAAGTCTTTACAGACTTTAGTGTCGGAGTGTCATTCCCAATAAGTAGGATGTCGTCAACATACAATAACAAGAAAACAATAGTGCTCCCACTAACCTTCTTGTAAACACATGAATCATCTTCACTTTTAATGAAACCAAACTCTTTGATTATTTCATTAAAACAAAGATTCCAACTCCTAGAAGCTTGCTTTAGTCCACAAATGGACATTTGCAACTTGCATACCATATCTCATAGTCATGGCATCCAGCTATAGCCAATTGAATTCGGATAGATTTAACTATGGCGACTAGTGTGAAGGTTTCATCATAGTCAATACCATGAACTAGCTTGAAACCTTTCGCAACCAAGTGTCCTTAAAAGTAATCACATTACCACCCATGTCGGTCTTTCACAAAGACCCACTTGCACCCTATAGGTTTTACCCTTTCAGGTGGATCAAACAAGGTCCATACCTTGTTTTGATACATGGATTCCATTTCCGAATTCATAGCTTCAAGCCACTTCTTGGAGTCAAGACCCGTAATGGTCAACTGATAGGGAGTGGGCTCATCCTTACTTATGAGCATCACATCACCGGTATGAGTCATGAGAAATCCATATTTCTCAGGCTCATACCGAGTCCTATCCGACCCACGCGGTCCATGTGTTACAGGAACAGGATTCTCGTCCACAACACTTTGTGGTTCCTGTTCTTGTTCCATCTCAGCCTCTTTATCTCGAACTTCTTCGAGTTCTATTATCCTCCCACTGATTCTTCTAGAAGTAGACACTCTTTCTAGAAAAATAGCATTCCGAGCCACAAACACTTTGTGCTCTAGAGGATTATAGAAATAATACCTTTAAGGTATTATACAAAAGGCATTTGTCGAATTTAGGGTCGAGTTTATCTGATGCTTAACGTCTCATGTAAGCCTCACAACCCTAAATCCTCATAAAAGACAAATTGGGACGCTTCCCAATCCATATCTCATATGGTGTCTATCCAACCGATTAGATGGAACACGGTTAAGTGAAATGCAGCACTCAATAATGCATGTCCTTAAAAGGAAATAGAAGGTCAG